>JARHVA010001217.1:1877500-1880000 GCA_037957365.1 Torreya grandis | reverse complement strand
TCTAAATCTAACATTGATGAAAATTAGATTAACATGAATTTGATAGAATCTAGTATAGAATCTGAATCCTCTGATTATGATTTAGACATTGGTTTCTAAATTCATATGATTTTTGCACATTTTAAAGATGCTTTAAGTTTGTCTCAACATATTTCATTCTTAAAGGACAAATATGATCGAACTCTAGCTTATATGGTATCTAAAAGAATGTTTCTTCAACAACAGATTATTGATGTTGAAAAAAGGTATTCTCTTCATCTCTCTCAACAACAATGACAGAAAGAAGTCTTATCTTCTAACAAATCTTGTAAAAATCCTCTAGTTGTTGTAGCTTATCAGCCAAATACATATGACAGAGCCACTTAGAGAACCAAGTGTATTTCTCTACTCCAACTCTTTTTGGTTAAAGCTCAAGATGAACTCGAGCAACTTCTGAAAGAAGAAGCTCTTGTTGATGAACATGAGCAATTGTTTGAAGTTGAATTAATTCAAGTTTCTAGTGACCTTGAATCTTCTTTTCATGGGGAAACCTTTCAGAATCAACCACAAAATAAGAGTATTCATCATATTTTAGTTCATAGTTTGAATAATCTAGTATGTGAACTTCAAATCAAATGGGATGGTTTAAAACCATATACTTTAGATGTTTTACTTGATACTGGTGTAGATATCTCACTTTCTCATTTTCACTCAATTCCTACTAGCATGTGGAATTTAGATTTCCATAGGCTAACTTTCAACACTAAGACAATAGTGTCAGAATTGTCTGCCATTATACCTGTTGTGCTTGGTGAATCTATCTGTCATTTCAAGGTAGTACAACATGAAATGCTTATGTTTGATATGATGATAGGATCAGATAATCTAGAAAAATTCTATCTTATTACAATCTAGCCGCATGAAATTATTCTTGCATAGAAATATTCTTTGTATAATAAATCCAGATATGAGTGCAGGATTCCATTAAAGGAGAAGCAAAAGAAATATGTCGATAACATGTGGATACAACAAAAGGTAAATCTCTATTATGCTAGTATTGATCCTATTATCTATAAGATAAAATGAGATTGTTGTTCAAAGAATTCTTTAGCATTCAATAATAGAAAATTACATGAATGTAGGATTGAATTAAAATTGATCAAAGACAAAAATGGACAAGAAATTGAGCCCAAGTTCAAAGCTCATCATTCAAGGATGTCTCTATCTATAAGAGAAGAGTGTTTTCAAGAAATAAAATAGTTGAAAGAATAAGGCCTAATCCAAGATTCAAAAATTCCTTGGGCATGTGAAGCATTTTATGTAAATAAGAGATCTGAATAGGTAAGAGGTAAGAAAAGATTAGTAATAAATTATATACCTCTTAATAAGTATGTTTTCCCTGTATAGCATCCGATTCCCTCAAAGGATGAAATTTTGTAGAGAATCAGTAGAAGTAAGGTATATGGTAAATTTGATTTAAAATTTGGTTTTTTGAAAATTCAAATTGTAGAGGAAGATAGGTACAAAACTACTTTGATCATTGCTTTTGGTCAATATGAATGGAATGTCTTACCTTTTGGTTTAAAGACAACCCCTAGCATATTTTAGGAAATGATGAACAAAATATTTTCTGGTTACTCCAATTTCATTGTTGTTTATATAGATGACATATTGGTATTCTCTAGATCTCCTAAAGAACATCTGAATCATCTTGAATAGTTTTACCAGATAATATATGATAATGGATTAGTTCTATTTGAAAATAAAATGGTTGTATTCAGAGATGAAATTGAATTTTTAGGAGTGACAATCAAATCAGGAGAAGTTGTAGTACAAGAACATGTTTTGAGAAATGTAATCAATTTTCCTAATGTTTTAAAAGATAAGAAGATGTTACAGATATTCTTAGGATGTGTCAATTATGTTTCTAGTTATTACTAAAATATAGCTCAAGATAGAATTCTCCTCAATAAAAAGTTGTCAAAGAATCCACCAGATTGGTCAAAATAAATGACTAAAGTAGTTCAAAGGATTAAATAGAATTGTCAAAATTTGCCACCCCTTGTCTTGCCTGGTAATGGAATAAAAATTATTGAAACTGATGCTTTAAAGTTATATTAGGGTGTTGTTCTTAAATAAAAATTATCAGATGGTTCAAAAAAACCCTGTAGATTTGCCTTTATTAGTTTTAAGCAAGCTCAAAAAAATTACCATTATAATCATAAAGAAATCTTAGCAGTCATTAAAGTTATTCATGCTTTTATGTTTTTTGTAAGATCTAAAAATTTTATCATTAGGTCTGATCTAAAAAATTTAATGACTATCTTACAATCTACAGATAATCTAAAGAAAGGATCAGTGAGCATATTGACCAGATGGGATACATATCTAGTAGACTTTGATTTCATAGTTGAACACATTGTATGGAAGAAAAATTGTCTTATTGATTTTATTTCTAGGGAATTTAATTCAAGTCAATCAGGAGATTCAATAATGATAGTAGCTGTTGATGTTTAGGATG
>JARHVA010001217.1:1710000-1872500 GCA_037957365.1 Torreya grandis | reverse complement strand
CAATTTTAATCATTTCAAATTCTTAATCAATGACCATAAGTATTCATAAAGCATACAATATGTTCATAACAATGAATAAGTAATATGATGCAAGATCACACACATAACACAAGATCTATGTGGGAAACCCTCTTGGGGAATAAAACACACTCTCAATCCTAAAAACACATGGACTACTTGTCTTATAAGATGATTATAAACATGAGACCTTTTAGTGAAGCACCCACTTCACAAGGTGTACCCACCCCTAAGTATGAAAAAGTACCCACTTGTTTTATATGTTGAGAACTTATACAACACCTATAAAATCAAAAGCTCCAAAACTATGATTTCAAATCAATCTAATTTGAGAAACAATTTTTAACACTTCTATTACAACTCATCACACACACTCAAACTTGCTCATATAAATAATGCATCAAAAAACCTCTTTTGGATCTCTTTTAGTATTCTTTACTCATCCTCAATCTACTCTGTACTTCATGTCATCCACTAAGCACACTCCATTTGATCTATTTCCTTCATCTCTATCTTCTTCTCTCTCAAAAAATATATATACAAGTATAGAAACCATTTCCATGGTCTCCATTATTTATAGATTCTTCATGAATATCAACTTCTTTGTTGGCCATAAGACTTGAATTAACCCTTTAGACATCTATCACGCTACGATATAGATCAAATATATGATCATAGGTTAGAAACAACATCTATGGGTCACACTTAAGTAGATATTCCTTTCAATTAGGCTAGAGTAGCCCTTATAGGTCTCATGGAGGCCTATTCACCCATTTAGTACTTCATCAAGTAAATTAAAAACATAAGATCAATTTCAACTATATGGGTCCACTCTATGTAACCCTTATGACATCTTCATGTGAATACATCCTCAAAAACACTCTTCTGCTAAAGCATAATTTTCTCAAATATAATTTTATACATAGTAACACCATGAATGAATAAATAGTCAACTTTGAAGATCCATAACTTTGACTATGAAAACATTTAGAATTTCTAACTAGATTCTTTGGAAGTGCCTTGAAGTCATTTACAACTTTTATTTTTATTATATCAATAAATTCATCCTGGATCAAAAGTTATAGCTCAAAAACTAAGCACTAGTATTTCCTTAATTATTTGAATATTTGAATTCCAATGGTCATTGTTTAGACATTAAACATCAAACACTTTTTCTATTTATTGTGCTTCTTGGAAACTTTGGATAAATAATCACGATTGATCTCCTTAGAATTATCCTGATATTAATCTTGTAACACTCACCATTGATCTTAGATAACAGCTCCCACAAATATGCCATTTGGAAACTCTGCATGCCTTCTACACATTTGAATCTTTGAATGAACTTGCACCATCGATCTCTATCTATATGAACACCTAAAAACCATTGATCTTGTGTCAACTAAATGATATTGTGACACTTGTCACCAACATGTGAAATCTTAGACTCTTTGACATATTGACTAAATATGCACCATTAGATCAATATTTGAATGATGAATTCTCACCATTAAATCAACTAACTAGTGACCTTAGATTTTAATGTAGTTAAACTTAATAGTCTCTAGCCCATCTCAGTATAAAAAAACAACTTTGAAGGTTTATAACTTGAGATAGAAAACACTTCAATATTCCGTATTATTAGGGTACCTTCTTAGCACTATAGACAACATCTCCATGAAATCATTTTACCTCGATCAAATTTTTTAGACACTATATTAAATGCACAAACTTTTTGGTTCATTTATATTTGAAATATATGTAATGATGCCTTAGATTCTATTAAGCTATAAGATTCATGTTTCTCTTTCCAAAAGATTAAGTGACATATCAGATCTTCACCAAGACATCTATAGATGAATCATAACTTATTTATCCTTATAGACTTGCAAATGTTCCATATATTTTCTAAGATATCAAACACTTCTTTGTCATTATTGCATTAGTAGCTTATGCTCTCTTTGACATTAATGACAACCTAACATCAATGACCATGCTCAATAATCTTTTCCTTTGTCATTGATATAAAAACACCCTAAAAATGACTTCTTAATCATTTTAACTTCTTCATTATGATATTTCTCCCCCTTTGACATTAATGTTAAAGGGTCTCTTCCTCAACATGCTAAAATTAATTCCTAAACAAAATGTATGTATTCAATTACTATTTAAGATGCTTAAGATACTTAATTTTAGGCATCTGAATCAATTTCTTCCCCTTTGACATGCACTAATATGAACTTGGACTTATCTAATATTTGGACCTTACAAACTACTCATAGAGATTTGAAAGCTCCCCCTAACATCAAGCTCCATCTCATGTCATCTGTTATTTGATATACACCAATCTGAACTTGGGATTTTTTATCCTTGGACTTGTCTACCTATAGAACTTACAAGCTTTATTTTCTCATGTATGAAGATTCAATACCTTGTCAAAATATATGACTTGGTTTGATTAAGTCGTCATGTCAATATTCTTTAAAATCACAATAATAGTAGACATCTTCACACTTCTATCATGATTGAAGCATCTTCACATATGCTTCTCTTCACATCAAGCACATCTTCTTCAAACCACTCAAGCTAACTGAGTTAGCTCCCCCTTAGCTAAACACATCTTCAAAAGATATTCTTGTCTTGAAATTACTTATCCTTATCTTGACTGATCAGCCTATTGAACCAACATCAAAACTACTTTAACCTTCTTAAAGATTTTCATCTAAAATCTTATCTTTCACAATCTATTCCTTACCCTTTACCTTTAAGCTTTATTCTGATTGACACTATGATCATTACCTAGAGCACACATACTTACTTCCACACAACAAATATATCTCTTAAGAAGCATACATAAATACACCCAATTATCATATATGGACTAAATATCCTAAAACTTAGGATACTCCCATATCTCCATGCTCTCACTTGACATACAATCCTTCCTCAGCTTCAGATTATCTTTGAATGAGCTCTGAACCTCATTCTTTTCTTTTATCTAAAGATCTTACTTGATTTCCTTGTTCATTTGAGTAGATAAGTATTCTTCCTTGATACTTGAACTTGTTCCTTATTATTTCATGGAAAATAATCCCTTTTGATCCTATTTTCACTTACCTATTTAGACCTCCAGTCACTATGACTCCTCTTCATGATAGGATTGATAATCTTTGAAGTAGAATGCTGATCATTCTTATAGAACCTTGTTATGTGACCTTTCTCATGACATTTGAAACAAATTAATATTCTCAAATTGTATATAATTTGTGATTGAGATATATTATAATTATTTTTAGTTTCATGAATTCATTCATGTACCTAATCATTTGGTCTCCTAATGAAGATATTACAAAACTTTGTAATATGACCAAATCATTAACACTTGTAGCAAATGATGTCATTATTTCCTTATAAACCTATTGACTATCTTGAGTGATGCTATTTTTAATGCTTTCCATTGTCTTGATCATAATTACATGAAAATTCATTCTTTGGGGATCTTTTACAATATGTTGACCTATGACCAAACTGATTGTAAGAGTAATAATGACCATTGAAATTTGTATACCTCATATAATTTGGTTGTCTGATCTAATTTGTCTTCATTATACCAATAACTTCATTCCTTGACTGATGTTTGATCTTCAAATTTTGATTTTCCTTATTCACATCAACTTGTATCTTATCTAGAGTTACAAGATTTTGTTCTTCTTTGTATCTAAGACTAGTTCTATCACTTGCATGCTTTTGACTACTCATAATATTGTCAAGATCATTTGATCTCTTTGCAAACTTTACAAATGACTTCACCTTACAAGATGTCTTGTCTAACTCAACATTTAATGAATCAATTTTAATCACATACCTTAATAACTCATCTTCTTTGGATTTTAGGCTTGTAACATAGGTTATAATTGACTATTGAGATGCTTGACAGTATATTCATGTTACCTAGTGTCAACATTCATTATTGGTTCAAACACACTAGATTGCTCTTCATAGTCCTTGATTTATGAAATCATCTTCTTATTATTTTTCTTCTCAATATTTATATCTTCAAGATAATTCATCAATTCATCCTTATTATCTAAATCATCAGTTATATCTTTGATCATAGCTTGATTTAGTTTCATCTACAAATACTCTATCTCTTATTGATACATGATACACTCTTCATCTTTATTATTTATTTCTTCATTAAAAGTATAAACTTGAGTTTCAAGTTGTTGTGTGATCTCATCATGCTCCTTGACTTCATTACTTAACCTTCCTTTAAAAATTCCAATTTTCTCCTCATAGGATTTGATCAAGGAATCTTGTTTTTTTATTATTTCTTTGTAGTATCTTCATTTTTTCCATAGTATCTAGATATTTATCTTCAAGAGTGACTTTCTCATCTTTTTCCTCTGAGTTATCTCCACCAAAGAAATATCTACTTAAATAACATTCACCTTAATCATCATTAAGATCCATGAAAAATGTCTCCATGCCCTAATTATGAAAAAAATCATCATTGTCAGGTGTGTTTATTTATTCTTTTGTAGATGAATTACTATCTTCTTCATGGTAAAGTCTCTTACTACCCTTTTATGATTCCTTCTTTCCATTTTTCTTACTGAAGAACTTTATGTACTTGTTAGGACCCTCAGATTTCTTATGTTCATCCTCATGATATTACTTATGAGCTTCTTTGAGTTCAAACTTGTATTTACCTAGACATCTAGCTTCAAAATGACTAACTTTACCACATGAAAAACATTTGAAAGGAAGTTTTCCTTCATACTTACATGATCCTACATTTAATTTTCTTGTAATCATGGCTTCAAGTTGATATTAATTAAGATTAAAATCTTCAATAATTAACTTGTTCTTCTTATCTTTTGTCTCCTTGATCATCTTGAAGTCTGATTCCTTCTTAGGAGGTCTGTCCTCATCAACTCTCATCTCATAGGTAGTAAGGATTCCATGTAGTTCATCCATCTTCATCTAAGTGAGATCATGAATTTATTATATATCATAAACCTATGAATCAAACTTGAGTGTAAGATTCCTTAATACTTTATTTACTATATTATCTTCATCAGTCACCTCTCTAAGACCTCTGATAATTTTTACTACCTCACAAACCCTTAGAAAATAAGATGCCATAGTTTCTTCTTCCTTCATTTTGAGACCTTCATATTGCCTTTGGTAGGTCTTTAACTTATTCAATTTTACCTTAGAGTCTCTTTCATCGATAGTCTATATTTTGACCTAAATTTACTTGGTAGACTTATAATGGATCACTTTGGTGAAGTCAACCTTGGATAGACTATAAATGATAGCATTCATAGCTTTTGAATTATTCTCACTAAACTTCTTATCAGTAGCACTAGTTAGAGGAGTAGTTGGTGTAGTAACCATCCATGATAAATTTCCAAATATCAAACCCTAGAGACATGATGTATGTCCCCATCCTTACACTTGAAAAAGCATAATTTGATCCATTGACTAGTAGTACTTTATTTATAGATAAAACCTGCATTTATTGACTTTTCATAATGTACCTTGGATCACCTTCAAGTGGTTAAAATTATAATGAAGGTCCTACTTTGATACCAATTATTGGAGGTACAATCACTAATAAGGGGGGGTGAATTAATGATGCAAGATGTTTCAAACTTAAATTTTAATCCTTTAAAATTCTTAATCAATGAAAATAAAAATTCATAAATCATACAAGATGTTAATAATAATGAATAAGTAATATGATGAAAGATCACACACATAACACAAAAACTACATGGGAAATCCTTTTAGGGAATAAAACCCACTCTCAAGCTTAAAAACACATGGAATACTTATCCTATAATATGATTATAAACATGAAACCTTTTAGTAAATGACCCACTTCACAAGGAGCACCCACCCCTAAGTATGAACAAGCACCCACTTGTTCTAAATGTTGAGCACCCACACAACACCTATGAAATCAATAGCTTTAGAACTTTGATTATAGATTAATATGATTGGATAAATAATATTTAACACTTCTCTTTCAACTCATCATACACACTCAAACTTTCTCATACAAAAAATACATCCAAACACCTCTTTTGGATCTCTCTTAGTATTCTTCACTCATCCTTAATCTGCTATGTACTTCATTACATCCACTGAGTACACTCCCTCTAATCTCTTTCCTTCATATCTATCTTTTAATCTATCAAAACATACACATACAAGTCTAGAAACCATTGCCTTGGTCTCCACTATTTATAGAGTCTTCATGAATATCAACTTCTTGGTCAGCCATAAGACTTACCTTAACTCTTAAGACATATATCATGCTAAGACATAGCTCAAATACATTATCATAGGTTATCCATAGCATATATGGGTCACACTTAAGTAGCTATGCCTTTCAATTAGGCCTTAGTATCCCTTATAGTTCTCATGGATACGTATTCACCCATTTAGCACTTCATCAAGAAAATTAAGAACATAAGATCACTTTCAACTATATGGGTTCACTCTATATAACCCTTATGAAATCTTTATGTGAATGAAAACACCAAAACACTCTTTTACTAAAACATGATTTTCTTAAATATAATTTTGTACATAGTAACACCATGAACAAACAAATATTCAACTTTGAAGCTCTATAATATCAACTATATAAACATTCAAACTTTTTAACTAGATTATCTAGAATTGCCTTGAAGTCCTTTACAACTTTACTTGTTACTACAATAAATTCATCTAGGATACAAATTTATAGCTCAAAAACTATGAAATATTTTTCCCTCATTATTTTGAATATTTTAATTCCAATGGTCACTATTTAGACACTAAACATCAGGAACTTTGTCTACATCTGATGCTTCTTGGAAACTTTAGACAAATACACACCATTGATCTCATTGGGAGTATCTTGATCTTTATCTTTTAATGCTCATATTTTATATTATATAAGATATCCAATTATTATGCCACTTATTATCTCTATTTTCCTTCTACACATTTGAGTCTTTGACTCAACCTATACCATCGATCTCTATCTATATGAACACTCATGAACCATTGATCTTCTATCAACTCAATAAGATTATGACACTTATCACTAGTGCATGTAATCTTAGACTCTTTAAATTATTGATTAAATATGCACCATTGGATCAAGATATAGATGATGGATGCTCACCATTATATCAATTGACTAGTGACCTCAGATTTTAATGTAGTTAAACTTGATGGTCTCTAGCCCATCTCAATTTGTAAGATCAACTTTCAAGATTTATAACTTGAGCTAGAAAACACTTAAAGAGTCAAAATTTTTAAGGTACCTTATTGGTACTATAGAAAACATATCCATTAAATCATTTGACCTTAGTTGGCTTTTTAATACCCTATATTAAATGCACAAACTTGTTGGTTCATTCATATATACATGATGTGCAATGATGGTCTAGCTTATCTTAAGCTAGAATATGCATGTTTATCTTTCCAAAATATCAAGTGACATACCAAAACTTTCCAAGACATATATGGATTCCTAATAACTTTTTATTTGTCCTTACATACTTGTAAACGTGCCATATATTCTCTAAGCTATTAAACATAAATTCTTTGTCATTAAAGCACCACTATCTTATACTCTCTTTGACATCAATGAAAACCTATCATCAGTTACCATGCTCAACACAAATTTAATTTGAACCATGTTCATAAATTGTTATAATACCTATTCTATGGCTTACCTAAGAGGTTGAAGGTGTATGGCTGAATAAGTGGTGTGTAACCATGAGTATAGTATATATACAATGTAGTTTTGGCATATTTTAAAGTAAGTAATAGAAGTGAATAAAATATTACTTGGAGAGTGGAATGAGGTATTGAAATGAGACCATAAAATTAGATAAGAGGTGTGATGAGGTAGTTGAGTTAGTTCTAAGTCATTTAGGGAGTTGGTTCTTCCTTGCAAGTGGGTGCTTGTTAAATCCTAATCAAGTGGGTTTTTGACTTCATTGGGGTTCATGTTCTAAGTTTATTTGTTGCTTGATATATATTGAAAATATTACATTTTCAAGGATCATAGTGGTTTTTATTCCCTTTGAGGGTTTCCCACTCATATATGTGTTTTATGTGTTATGATTTTATTTCATGCTCATGTGATTGATTTTTTATGCATTACTATATCATTGTATTACTTTTATGGTTTAATTAATGTTAAAGTACATGTGAATGAAAGTTTTAAAACATTGATTCACACCCTAGTGATTGTGCTTCAAATAATTGATATCAGATCATGGTCCTTTGAAGTAGGCCTAAATAGCTTGAAGGAGATCCTAGAAGCAAATGCATGTCTATTCATCAAATACAAGAAGGTTTCTAAACCAATAAGGTTCCTCTCTTTAATAGGACTAACTATGAATTTTGGAGAATTATAATGAAGACTTATCTAATTTCCTTAGGCTATGCTACATGGAAATTTTGTGTTGATGGATTCACTCCACATTGTACACCAGAAACTAATGTAGTAGGAAATACATTAAGTGAGAATAACTCTAAGGAAATTAATGTTATCCTTTGTGGTATTTTAGAATAATTTTTTTTAAGGTCATACATTGTGATTTAGCCAAAGGGATTTGGGAAAAGTTATAGACCATCTATGACAGAGACACCAAAGTTAAGTTGGAAAAGTTATAGACTCACAAAAGGTAGTTTGAAATATTGAAAATGAAGGAGGATGAAAACATTTCATCCTAGTTTTTAAGAGTAGCTAAAGTGGTAAATGTCATCAGAGGTTTAGGAGATAAATTGAAACTATTAATAGTATTAAAAAATGTATTGAGATCATTGACATATAAGTTTGATTCAAAGGTGTCTGATGTGGAGGAAATCAAACATCTTAACATAATTCATATGGATGAGCTTCATGGCATATTAACTGTCAATGAAATAATAATAAGTGAAGGAAGATCTGATAAGAAGGAATCTACATTCAAAGCTAACAAGAAGTCATAAGGTAATAAGGCTAAGGATGATGTTAACATAGACATTAATGATGATAAGATAGAAGCCATTTTTTTTATAAAACCAATGAAAGGATCATGTAAGTATAAGGGCAAGTTTCCATTCAAATGCTTTAACTATGGCAATATTGGTCACTTTGCCTCTAAATGTCCTAACAAGGATAAGACTAAGCAAGACGGAGAACATGCTAAACATCATGGTGATGATAGTAAGGTCTATAATCATGACAAGAGAAAAAAGGGTTTCAAGAAGTATGAAGTCAAGAAAGGGTCATTCAAGAACAATAAAAGTTTCTATACCAAATAATACAGTAGCTCATTTGATGTAAGTGACATTAGTACATCTAATAGTGATGATGGAATTAATGACCATGATAGAGATAAAACCTTATTCATGTCTATAAAAATAGAAAATAAAGTTTTCTAAAAATGGAAAGGCCTTATGGATGATGAATAATTAGATGAAGAAGAGGTTGAAGTGAACATTGAGGTAGAATTGGTGACTGCTCTAGAGGAGTTAAAATTCTAAAGAAAGAAGAATAAAAAACTAGGATAATTAGTTAAGATTTATGAGGATAAAATTAATCTCTTTGAAGAGAAAATAAGAAAAAACACTAATGAACATTAAGAGATCATCAAATAGTTAGAAACTCATATTGAAATTATCATTGTAAGTATTAAAACCAAGGAGAAGAATTCATCAAGTTTGGAGTTTAAAGGGAGTCCTTGAAGGTAAAATTGGATTAAGCAATAATCAAGTTGAAGACACATTAGAAATGTGAAAAGAGTATTGAATTTATTGGTGATATCTTGATTATCAAAATGAATCCACATGATAAGATAGGTATTGGGTTCAAATAAGACCAAAAATATAATAAGGAGATTCATATATCAAAGACCTATGTAGAATCTCTCAAATCTAAGACTCAAGGTGATCATCAACAAGTTAATAAGAACTTGAATCCTACAAGAGATAATAATGGTAGAGGTGTATCATTCAATATCAAATAGACAAGGTATGTATATTAATTCAATGGTTAATATTTTCATGTAATCAATATAGACATAGAGATATGGATTGAAAACACTATGAAAGAATCAATTCCTCATGGAGGAATAGGGTAAATGTCCATTACAATAGTGGAATTAGAATACTATGCTATAATTATGATAAAAGATGACATATTGTAAGATATTACAATATGAGGCATATGAGGAAGGTCATTCAAGAAGTTAGATCCTATGGACAAGGTGAAAAAAGACTAAAATACTAAAGATGAAGAACTTATGCTAGATCAGACTACCTTATTGAATATGAAGGCATAAAATGTTATACAAATATCAGTTGCTCAATCCAAATTATAAGAGATAAAATCAATTTCATCTCATTGAGCAATAATGCTATAGGAATAGTGAGATTTGAAAATATCACTACTGCTAATATATTTCGTAAGGGTATCTTGAGTTTATAAAATGGGAAGACCAAGATAGATAAGGTGTTGTATGTGTAAGGTTTGAAACATAACCTACTTAGTGTAGTCCAGATGTAAAACCAAGGATTTACACTAACCTTTCATGATAGAGGGTGTGAAATAAGGAGATCTAAATTAGGAAGGTTAATTTCCAATGCTAAGAGGATTGAGAATAATCTATATGTCTTGAATGAGATTAAGATGGAGAGATACTTATTGAGAAACATGGATGAAATTTGGTTGTGTCATAGAAGGTTAGGTTACCTAAACTTTGATAATTTGGTCAAGATAAGCATTAATAAGTCTATAAAGAATATGATTAAGATCACCAAACCTACAATCATACTTTTTAAGATATCTCAACATGGTAATTAAACTAGAAGAAGGTTCAAGTCTAATGAGTACTCTACTATAAGACCTTTGGAGTTACTAAAAACTAATCTTTATTGGCCTATAAGAATCTAATGCATTCAAAGAGATAGTTACTTCATATTACTCATAGATGACTACACAAGAATGACTTGGGTAGAATTATTGAAATAAAATCTATAAGCCTTTGATAAGTTCAAGGTATTCAATGCTCTTATTGAGAATTAGAAGAATGAAAAGATCACATGCCTAAGATTTGATAGAGGAAGAGAGCTTTGGTATAATTAGTTTGATAACTTATGTGAGGTCCATGGGATAAGGAGATAGTTCTAAGCAGCTAAGACACCTCAATAGAATGGGGTAGTGGAAAGAAAGAATATGATAGTCTAAGAGATGGAAAGAACTATGATAAATGAGTCTAGATTATCTTATGAATATTAGAGAGAGGTAGTGAGTATTACAGTCTACATTTTGAATAGAGGATAAATAAGGAATAATGGAAATAAGATCCTTTATGAACTATGGAATGGAATACCTGTTAATGTGAAACACATTAGAGTGTTTGGGAGAAAATGTTTCATCAAAAGAGATGAGGAAGACTTACGTAAGTTTGAATCCAGGTCTGATGAAGGTATATTCTTGGGATAATCATTAGTAAACTCAACCTATAAATGTTATAAAAAGAAGTTATAAAAGATAGTGGAAAACACCAATGTGAAGATTGATGAGATAAGGATATCACACTCATAATCAAATGATACATTAGATAATTTAGACTTCAAGAATGAAGAGGAAATAATATAGGTTGATAAGGAATAATAATAAGTTGAGGAAATACAAGACTCAAAGGGCCTCTCAAAATAGATTCAAAAACATCATCATGATATCAAATCATTGGCAATAAGGATCTAGGTATGAAAACAAGCAGAAGACTAGTAAGTAACCTAAATCAAGATAATGTTTATCTATTTTATAAGATTAAACCTAAGAACCTTGTGGAAGTAAGAAATTACAAGTTTTGGATAGGTGTTATGAATGGAGTTATACCAAATAGAGAAGAATGAGACTTGGGAAATAGTTCCTAGGCCTATAGACAAGAATGTCATTGGTATAAAATTGGTGTTTAGAAACAAGTTGAATGAAGATGGATAAGTCACTCAAAACAAGGCTAGATTATTATGTAAGGGATATGCATAAGTTAAAGGGGTAGACTTTGAGGATACTTTTACACTAGTGGAAAGATTGGAGGACACTAGATTATTTATATCATATCCAAGATTCAAAGGGTGCAATGCAATAGATAAATTTCAAATCTAAAATTTTTAATGGAAACTTGGAAGAAGAGGTATACATAGATCAACCTAAGGGCTTGTCACTATCAGGTAACAAAGATTATGTTTGTAGATTGAAAAATGTTATTTATGGTCTAAAGAAAGCTCCTAGAGTTTGGTATTCTAGATTAGATAGGTATATGTTGGATCAAGGATTAAAAAGAGGAGTTGTAGATAGTAATCTATACTTAAAGTAAGAAGATGACCATCATTTAATTACATTTATCTATGTGGATGACATCATCTTTTATGGAAACAATGATAATATGACCAAGGCCTTTGCAAAGGTGATGAAGAAGGATTTTGAGATGTCCATACTAGGAGAATTATCATTCTTTCTTATATTAAAAATCATTCAATTTGAAAAAGGTATATTCATTTCATAAGACAAGTACATAATAGAGATGTTGAAGAAGTTTGAGATGGAAGATTTCAAGGTAGTTAGTACACCTATAATCACAAGTTATAAGTTGAGAAAGGAATATGAGTTTCTAAGGGTTAATCAGACATGATATAGGTTAATGATTGTAATTTTATTATAAACCATTGCCTCTAGGCCTGACATCATACAAGTAGTAGGTCTTGTCAAAAGGTTTCAAGAAGATCCAAAGGAAAATCATCTACAAGCAGTCAAAAAGATACTCGGGTATCTTAAGTGGACTATGGATTTTGGGTTGTGTTATTCAAGAATCAAGGAGTTAAATTTGATAACCTATATAGATGCAAACTAGGAAGGAAGTCTAGATGATAGTAAGAGTACCAGTGGAGGAGATATATTCTTAGGTGGGTGCCTAGTTTCATGAATAATAAATAACCATTAGTAGCATTATCTACTTGTGAAAATGAGTAAATTATAGAAAATTCATGTTGTACTCACGTCTTATGAATGAGATAGACCTTAAAATACTACAAGGTGGAGTATGATAGTCTTATCCCTATTTATTATGGTAATACAAGTTTTATAAGCATCTCAAAGAACCTTGTTATGCACTCAAGGATTAAGCACATTCATATCAAGTATCATTTCCTAAGAGAGAAGGTAAGTGAACAAAGTGTCAAAATTGAATATGTTTCTACATAGGATTATATTATAGACATTTTAACCAAGCCACTTCTAAAAAAAACATTTGGACACCTAAGATAGGAATTGGGTGTAGTTCTTGCCCCTAGTAGTCACTAAATAATTCAAGTGCTTAGGGGGAGATAATAAGGTGGTTTATTATATCTAAGTACAAATGAGTATTGTTAAGAAGGTATGCATGGAAATAGGGGGAGAGTTTTTTTATAGTGCCTCATAAACTCATAATACTATATGTTGAGTGTTTTGGTTTCAAGAGGTGTGATCCAAGAAGTTACAGACATCAATTTATAATTTACATCGAAGGGGGAGAAAGTTTAGAATGAAGGAGAAGTTTTATTTTGAGATAAGTTTTTTAGAGTGGTTTCAATCAATGATAAAGGGTGATATTTTTGAGTATTGTCATTGATGTCAAAGGTGCATCTTATATGAAGTTTATGTCAAAGGTGACTAAGCCTATTTGATAGTGTGTTGATGTGATAAGGGTAATTGAGATAATGTTTTCATTGAAATTATGTTGTCATAAAAGATAATTTTAAGTCAAAATAGAGAATTTTAAGTAAACTAATGCCTTATGGTTTCATGAAGGTACAAGTCATTAATGTCAAAGTTGCTTAAGAAGCCTAGTCATGATATGAAGAGGTATGTGCATAAAAAATAATGAACACAAGAATGAGAAGTTATTTTGGCACTATTTGAGCATGAGATCAAATCATTAAATCATTCGTGAGAGTTTTAGAGTGACCCTATATGGGTAGGAACTTGAAATTAAACCTATATTTAGACCTCTCTTAGAACCTGGCTAACCTAATGAGGTATGAAGATCATATTTCAAGGAAAGTATGAAAATGCGATCATGTAAAGAGGTAATATATGCTGTTATAATAATTTTTACAAAGTTTTATGCCATGGTTTAAAGGAAATTACATGAAACGCTATTTTAGGCCTTCTTGAGTTCACAGAATGAGGTCTCAAGACCTGAGAAGAACTTTTAGACATTCATTGGCACATGTAACCTCTTCATGGGAACCTAATTTTTTAAGGATAGATGGTTAATGGTCCTATCTAATATATATAGGAATTTATTTTGGATTTTAGGGGCAATCATTTATGAACAATCATTAACACTAAAACCTATGTTAAACATCCATAAAACCCTAATAAGGACTTGATGTGAAATATATTATTCAAATCAGATAGTAATAGACTCAAATGCCTAGAAAATATATTTTATCATGTAGTAAACTTTCCCATGTACCTCTAGGTGGTGGTGGTTAGCTGATGAGAAATAAAAGGCATAGATATAAGATTATTGTCAAGAAGTTTTTGTAGCTCTAAAAATTTACATTGATAAAGGAAACCAAATGGATGGTATAATTATCTATAGACTCATAATAAATTCCCATGATTGTTTTTCAATAGTTTCCACCCTTCAATTATGTTAAATTGCTCATCTAAGTTAGCCAATTGTAGATAGACCTAATGGTGTGAATAATGAAAAACCTAGGTAGAGATGAGAAGATGGATTTAAGGATCTGATAATGTCAAATTGATGAAACCAAGTGCATGAATATTTTATTTGTGACTTATAATTCATGTTAATTATTTAAATAAATTTTTTAGGTTAGCTAATATGGTGAAAAATTTGTTCACAAGTTGACCTGTCTAGTTCAAATAAGACTAGGTGATATAGGGTCAAGAAATCGATATGCAAGACTAATATCTATCATTATACCATATGATATTTATATATAAGAATGGTTTGGATATATAATATGACCACTTACATGAATCAATATTCATGTAAAGTGTTTACATAGGAGTTGGAAGTCTAAGTCATAATGACTAGTCTTTGACATAAATTAGAAGTTTTGAGTGAGTGAGTTGTAGAGATGTTTTTGAGCCATTACCTCTTTATTGAAAGTGATATAATAATATGGTAATGACAATAATATCATGATGAATCTTTTTAAAAAAAAAAATTATCAAATTTCAATAGATTAAGGGTGTTTAAGCTTCATTTTTTCAAGATAGACTTTTGAGGCACACAGGCCTAATAGGGCAGTTGGTCCTAAAGGAGCTTTCATGATATGAATGAAAGACATAGGAATAATAAATAATGGATGAGGATAGTAGAGGTACTATAATAATATTATTTTTTTAGTTTTTAGAGATGACTATCTAGGCCTAAAATAATCAAGCTTTAATGCTAAGAAGATATACCCAATGCAATTAGGTTTCCATGAGGCCTAAAAGAGAAATAAGGCCTAACTAAGTTGTTGAAGACCAAAAGGGGTCAAAAATTCACATTAAACATGTTTCATAATATTTTATAAGACTTATTATATGGAAAAAATAATAGGTTTAAGGTATATGGCTAACTAATTGGTGTGCAACCATGAGTAAAGTATATATACAAGGTAGTTGTTGCATATTTGTAAGTAAGCAATAGAAGAAAATAAAATATTTCTTGGATAAAATAAGGGGGTCTTGAAATGAGACAAAAATAGCATATAAAAAGTGTTTTGAGGTGGATTGTTTTGTGTTGATTCCTATATAGAGTTGGTGCTTCCTTACAAGTGGGTACTTACTAAAGCCTAGTCAAGTGGGTGCTTGACTTCATTGGGGTTGGTGCTCTAAGTTAAGTTGGTGATCAATAGAAATTTATATTTTTTATTATAGGGTAGTAGTAAATTTTTAGGGATCATAGTGGGTTTTTTACCCTTGATGGTTTCCCACTCATATATGCGTTTGATGTTTGATGTTCGTGTTTCATGCTCATGTGATTGATTATTTATGCATTACTATATCATTATATTGCTTTTACGGTTCAAGGAATGTTAAAGTACATGTGAATGAAAATTTTAAAACACTAATTTAACCCCCCCCGCCCCCCACCCTCTTAGTGATTTTGCTTTCAAAATACTACTCTATTATAGTTGTAAATAATTAAATTTTAGTAATATATAGATTTATCATAAGGAAATAAGGATCTTTCTTGGTATAATTTAAGATTTTCCTAGAAGCAACATAATATTTAAAGGTAATTATTATTATTTAAGATAAATTATCACAATGATGGAATTAAAAACTTAATTTCAATAAACTATTACAGACCTTATTTAAAAATGAATATTTAAAATTGATTCTTAGTGTTTAACAGAAAATATCACAATGGTGGAAAGAACTTAACTTTAATAAATATTACTCTCCTCATTGAATAATAATTCTTGTATTGTTTGACCATTTCAATTATCATTCCACTTAAAATTAAGTTATTGGTATTAGGAGTAGAAGGATTGATTTTCAAATGTTTAGGGATTACTAAATTCATAGCACTGACCAAACATCTATATTTTTTATATTTATATTACCAATATTTCAATTATGCATTTAGCCTTGACCTATTGAATATTTCAAGAAAATATTTGATATTGGATTTTGGTTCACTTATATACATACAAGAGTATAATGTTTTTTCATTCAATAATTTGAAAGGCTATGAAATGCAAATTTTGTTTTTACATGGGAGATATCATAGTGTGAGATTCATAAAAATATTTATTAGATCAAAGAAAGGAGATATTATACCAACATAAATTTAAAACTTGAAAATTTTTATACATAGTACACACACTTGTCTAGAACTAAAAACATATTTTTCATAGGAAAGAAAACATGATTTGTTTGTAGAAAATAAGAACTTATCTTTGGATTACATCCCAACTAGAATTTGTTGGTACATTGCAATCCAATAGGAAAATTTTCACACATTTATTTACATGGTTAGATCATGTGTGGCCATAGCCAAATTTACATTTCTCTTTGGAAAGATAAAAAATAATAATTAGTGACTTTGATTGATTTATCTTGATATTACTCTTGCATAATGTGTTACAACAAGTTATATAAACAAAGGCAATTTTGTTAAGTTTCTAGTCAATTCAAATTATTTTAACATACAAAAGTGATTACGTATAAAATATTTATCTTGCATATTTATATTTAATTTGATTAATTTTATAGTTAGATGGAATTATTTTTGTATATTGTACATTTTATTAATAATAAAACATAGTTTCAAAATTTTAAATGTAAGTTAACTATTTCAACAAAATTGGATTTTATTTGTATTAAAAAATTCTAAGAATTATGTAACTTTTATTGAATGTTGACAGGTTCCTCCTATTAAAAATAATGAGTCAAAATACAAAGTATATGTATTAATCCCAAAGGTAAAGTTATAATAAATTTATATAAAATTCATGTAAATAAAATACACATTGGAACTACATGGCATTTGATACGTGTTAATAAAAAATTGTAAATGCTCAAGGTTGAATGGCAATTTATAAAACCACTTGAGTTAATGTGGTACTCAATACAAAAGAGATCCTTGGAATAGAAGAGGTGATTATAATAAAATAGGTGATTGGCCCTAAAGTCCTAGTTAGACATTGTTGTTGATTTTATATAGCAAGTGACACTACATCAAATTGTTTGTTAATTTTATTCATGTCCACTATAGCTAGAATAAATATCACCCTCACTTTATTAAATAATGCTTTATGGATATTGAGTATCATATGCAATACTTCCTTAACTATAATCACCATTTAAAATATTTACTTATCATATGTGATTATTTCAATCACCTTATTATTGTTCCCCTCATTCCCTTTCATGATATTTTTTGACAATCCTATCATGTAAAGGATTAATTTAGATATTAAGTATGTGTATGGGATCAATTTTACATTGGGAATTACAACTATATTTATTTTTCCCTCTTCAAATAATTCCAAATTTTATCTCGTGGAATTATCATAAAATCCAAATAAAAATTCCATCTCACTATCACATTCTTGGAGACAGCTTCATATATATATCCAAAGTATAAACTATATTTATATCTAATAGAGGAATTATTTCTAAATGGGAGAACCAAAATTTAATGAATAATTTGGTTGAGATAGCCAAACTAAATTCTAATTATACTAGTTTATCAAGGTATGATTTAATCTTTTATCTCAAAGATGTAGCCTTACTTATGTCCTTAAAAATTGTGACCAACAAGCTATAATTTGACTCCAAGTTATTTCCTATATTAATAAAAATAATTTTAGGTACCATAAAATTTGTCTATGCTTATAAAATATGCATTTTTGGGGTTATTCCATTAAAAATATTATATGCTACTTGCCCAATAGCTCGAATCATTGATATGAGGTCCTCCTTGAATTTTAGGACTTCCCCTAGAATCGTTTTTCTTCTCTTTGTCAAAGAAAACACTTTTTTTTGTTTCAAAAAATATATGATGAGTATCCCCATTGGTCACCTTTTTTGTGACACTTTTTACAACCCCTGTTTCTTTATCAAATTTTAATATGATCTTCAGGTCATAAACTATCACCATTCCTTGTCTAATGGATTTGGTTATTTGCACATTCTAAATACAATTTTATTTTTCTTATGGTAGATCTAATTATATGGGTGATAGGAATGGCTTCCATGGGTAAATTTGGATGGACCAAAGTGGTGTTAGTGGTAGAGTTCATAAGGATGAATGAAGTACACATGAATGCAGGGGTGGAATAAAATAAAATGTGTTGTCTATTGGGTGTGGAGGTAACTGGTTATGAAGAAATGGTACATACAACCATCATTTCACCTATTAATGTTGATTTATGAATTTAATAAAAAATCTAAAAATATCTTCATCCATCTTCCATTTTATAATGAACTCCTTGGATCTATAATTGGTTTTTAAAATGATCCTTAGTAACTTTATCATGATAGAGATCTTGGAAGAAGGGGTAATATTTATTGGATACATTGTATACATTATTTTCTTAGTTTATGATGGTCAAGAATTCTCAAATTCTCCTTGATTATGGTATATACTATCCAAGTATTATGTAGTGAAAACTATGGAAGAGCAAAGTAATTTCTTAATTGGTTGAGGATAAATGTCTAGGACTACAATATTTGAAGCTTGCCATGTAGATCAAGCCTATAAAATTAAGGAACTATATGAAGGAACTTACAATCATTACTTACTATATACCTTAGTAACTTGAGTGAATTTTTTAGGAGTACAGGTTGTTTTCATTTTAATTTCTAGTACAAGTTATGGTGTTTTAGTTGGCACTTACTCCAGATGAGACATATATGGTGAAGGTGAAGGAGTCATAAACCAAAGGACTGTGAATATAATAGCAATAGTTGCCACATAAGACCCTTGAGAAACAAGGTGATCCATAGTAGATGCACCAAAATATGATTAAATATTAATAAAAAGAGGAGATTGATAAATAATAGGAACATGGGAATTATTTGGTTATGGAGATAATATTTTTAGATAAGTTGAAGGAGGGGGAATCCCTTATAATATTTAATTCTTAAGTGAAGTTTGTGTGTATATTGAGCTATATATTAGAGATAATTAACCTAACCTTAACATTTCTTATTTTACTTATCATTTCTACCATGCATAAGAGTATGTAACCCACATTCTTTTAATATTTTAAACTACTTCATTATTCTTAGCATTGACATAAATCTAATCCTAAGGATGTGGATTATCTTGATAGGACTATGACACTTTTCCTTTCATTAAGAGTAAGTAAGAATTTACTCTCCCCAAGTCCAATATATTTATCTCATTATCATTGAAATTAAATAAACATATGTGTGCTACCATGTTTTTTAAGGTTGGCTAGGTCTTAACATTAGTTTTATTAATTATTATTGGGAGTAGTGGCCAAGGTGAATGTTTAATTTCTTTTCAATCCTCTAATTCCATGGGAAATTTTATATGTGATATCTTTCTATGTAAATTAATTAGGTATAAAGCAAAAAAGTTTGATATGGGAGACCATGATACCCTCAACCCTAGTGACTGAATAGTTGAGGTAATACCAATAAGCCTAAATTTCTAAAAGTGGCATTTTAATATCCTCATAGAGTTTGGACATGGGGACTTTGTTGATAGTCATATAAATTGGTGGACATAAATTATAACAAATTTATTCAATAAACACTTGAAACCTATACAAATAAAACTTGGAAAACATCCTATGTAGTTACATATTAAAAGTAAGAACCTATCTTAGATATCTTGGAAAATTGATAGTTTCACAAGTGGTGTCAGCCAAATAGGGAATCATATATAATTTATGTCCTTGGTGAACTCCCATTACTTGTTTTTCAAATTTGAATGTTATTATCTCCCATATTTTTAGTGTATATCCATCAATGATCACCATTGATAATAGGGTTTAGTGTCTATCCATCAATCATCACCATTGATAATATGGGAACCCATAATTTATCAACATGGATAATGTATACAAATCCATATATTCTATTGATAATCACCACCTCTATTATTACTCCAAGAAAAAACACACAAATGGTTATTTGATTGATGTTAGGTTTTTCCATTCATTGATCTATATTTTCTACCCAATCTCAAATAACTTCTCTAATATTATGATTTTTGAGCTTGTCCAAGATGACTACTTTATTATATACCATGTTTGGTAGGGTAAAACTATAGTAACCTTATATTCCCAACCCATCTATGAGTTAAATATGAATTCAATACCTTCTAGGTAAAATAATATCAGTGTGGTACATGGTCCTAGTGAATACATTATAAAAAAAAAATGTATGGAAAAACCTTTGGTTTTCATATAACATGATAGAGTCCCACATTATTCAAAACTAGTGGGTAATTTGCATACACTGCATTAGTTAAGGTGGGGATGTATTATTTTGTTATGGACATCACTACTCATACTTCTCTAAAAATTTCACTTTTATGTTTGAAACCTAATGCCAATTCATTTTAAGTGAATATATTAGGACACCATTGTTATATAGACATTGAGCTTGGTAAAGTTAAAAAAGTTATTTAATTACTGTAGGCTAGACCAATTTATCAATAAATTGTGTGTATCTTATTTTATTAATTTTATTATCAAATGGATTTATTCAAATGTAGCTTTAGGTAATGAATCTACTCTTTATCTGATTTAAGTATCTTAGTTCAATTTTGTGTTCATTAATTATGGAAGATGTCTCAAACATGAGATTTTATCCATTTGTAAATTTTATTTTAGCACTTTTATTCATGAATTTTATTGATATAGATTGACCATATGTGTGACTCATTTGTGTGCCACAATATAATTTATTATCAGTCCTGATTCATGCCATGCCCCTAATCTATCAATATGTTGTTGAGCTATCCGACCTGACATGGTCTATTGTTTATTATATCACATCCTCACATTGTTATAAATTTTTTGTATAAATTTTATATGCATAGTTGTGTGTGATTTTCATCATGACATTCATCATCATCTATATGTATTTCATTATCATATTTTGAAAATTTATCTTGATATTTATGTTGTATGTGGTTTTGGTTGATAAATATTGTGACATGTTGCATCATCTAGGTATCTATAAGTCTAATAATTTGAATGTTTTAAATTTAGACATGTGAAAAGAATGAAGATGTAAGTAATAAACAAAGTGAAATGTGGCATCGTCTCATTGTTTAGTAATATTCAAACTTGATATTGAAATAGAAAAACGTTTTGAAGAAGTGAAAAAATATGAGTGTCCAATAAGTGAGTACTTTGAAAATGTGAAAGCCAAGAATACTAAAAAAGATGTGAATAATCAAAATTTAATAGTTTTCATCATCTCACATTAGCATCAGATCCATCCACCATACTATGAAGAGTTGTGAATGTTAAGGATTTAAAAGTATACAAGTTATCAAATTAAGACCAATGCGTTAAATGTAAAAAGATAAAGAATGTATGTAAAGAGATAATGCTATATCATTTATCCTATCCAATTTTGAATGGAGTGTATCAAAAATAGAGTTAAAATTTATCATGGAGTTTATATTTATCATGGCCAATTTTAAATTGATTTTATGAAAGTGGAGTATTAATTACTACCAATCTTTCCAAGAAAAAATTGAATTAATTTAATGGAATATAATTTGTAATCTAATTTTTTAACATTGAATTCCTAAAATATTTAAATTAGAATCCATAAAATATGATATCTAATTACAATAAACTCTAAATTGGAATATGATAATAGAAAAACTAGATTCTAATATTTTAAATATTTTATACTATAAAAATATAATAATAATAGTTTTGGATTTTAATTTGAACTTTAATATGTCTAGATTAAATGAAATGATGCTTTATTAGGGTTATAAAAACCAAATTAGGGTAAAAATGTGTATAAATCCCAAACATGTTCACCTTATACAAGGACCATGTAGGAATCTTTGAATTCCTTGTTTAGTGAGTAGAAAGATACCCAATCAATGAAGTTGTCATTACACCTATCCAGAACTATGATGAGTGTGTGAACTAGTAATAGGATAAGGAAATATTTTTCAATTTTTCCTTATATTTATTATTATTTATCACTATATGTAAATATTTTAGTTAATTTATCTACTTAATTTTTCTCTTGTTCTCCATCTTTATTTATATTTTCATGAACTAAAGTGACTTATGATAAGAATTAATGATCATATTTTTTCCTAAGATGTAGTTTTTTAATTGATTTAATATCACAATATATTAAAAAAAATTCTCGTATCAAGATTATTTTTAAACCATTTCATTTAATGTTAAATCATGATACATGGCCAAATGTCCATGTTGTGTGAACACTACACCAAGAGCATAGTCAAATGTATTGGTGTGAATCTTGAAGGATTGGAAAATATCAAAAAATTATAGAGTAGGTGTTACATAGAGATGATCATTAGGCTCATAATTATTTTTAAGTCTCCATTACAATTCTTTATTATCATTAAATATCAAAATGAAGTAAAATTCAACATCCAAGAAACCAATAACAAACCTATGGTGAAAGTTAGCAAGTCCAAGAAAACTCCTCAATTAAGTGAAATTGCATAGAGTTGGATAATATTATATTAAATGGATATTCTCTCAATATAAATTAATTAATTTATAGACAATAATTAAATCCATTAATTTAATTTATGGCACAAAATTCACACTTTTGTAAGTTGTCTTGCAATGTATTTTTGTACAAAGTGTCTAACATGCATGAGATGTATTCCACATCCTCATCTCAATTAGTTTTAGATAAGAGGATGAAATATAAGTAGATAATTGAAAATGTGTTTATGAAGAGGTTTATTAAACTATTCATAAATCACATAAATGTTAAAGGTGAAAGGCATAATCTTGAATATTATCTTCCAAATGTCCATAGGATGGATATGTGTAGATGCCTATTTTTTATATAAGGCTTGCTATTTCAATAATTTTATTGTTTTATTATTAATATGGATCATAAATTAATGTTATATATGTGTTGTAACATTTCTCATATGATTTATTTTTGTAATCCCTCATAGTATGGTCGTATCTTACTCTATTTATTCTATTTTATCTCTTTTATATGTTTTCCAGTTTTGGGATCCACTATTTTATATTTATCCTCCTTAATATTATTCCCCTCTCTATTTTCATATAAATATTTCTCTAAAATGTAATATTTATCTTTTAAAACCTACCCTAGGTGGATTTGATTGACCTTTGAATCTATCACTTTTTTGGTGGGCCCTTGGCCTCCTTCACTTTTATTTGTGTGATCTTGTTTTCCATCTTCCTCCTTGATCCTTGGGTTGTATATTTTTATAATAAATCCATAATTAGTATTATATAATGATATATATAGAGGACCCTTGATAGGATTTTTTATTACAAGTATAAGAAGGAATTATCTATCATTTCATGTCTAAACACACTCTATAAATATATTTATATCTTAACTATTTACATTAAAATTATTTAGTGGAATATTGTACCATAATAAAGATAAGAGAGTTTGCATGTAATTTCATATTCACCTAGGAAAATGAGCTTGAATCCCTAAATCTAAATATCCATGTTATGTTAGAAGTACACAGGGTTTTATTCTAAGCATGTAGGATATGCAGCTAAAACTCCTTGAAAGTTTCCAAACCCTCTTAATATTTTAATTTATATTTTTTAAATAATTCATTTTTAATTTATTAAATAAGACAATGGAATATAAATCATATAATTATGATCATATATTTTTGAAGTCATCTCCATAGGAATGTATGGCATCACTCTACACACTTGATAGAAAAATATTAATATCAGAAGGTGAGAACAATATATATTTTTCATCTAGGAAAATATTTTTTGGATAAATAAAAAGAGAATATTAATCATACAAAACTACCTTGGTCATTTATAATTTTACATAAACACGTGATTAACCCAAACCTATATAAATAGACCTATAGATTTCACCCAAGATTTATCTACCACATGTAAATTCTCGATCCCCTTCTATAATCACAAGATTATACCAAAGTTTCATTGTTTCAACACTATTTTATCTTTATTTTATTAGTTTTACTTATTAATGTTTTTATATCATTTATTTTAGTCATATTAGAGTCCATAAGGTATATTAGTTGATTTTTTAGACTATCATATTAGTAATATCCCTTGTATGTTATTATTATTATTATTATTATTATTATTATTATTATTATTATTATAGTAAAGCATAATTAGAGAACCAAATAACTTACATATAACCTATGATTTATTTCCCTTACACCCATTTGGGATTTTTTCATTCAATTTTTTATCTAATTTTTCCAGTTTCATTTGTTGGCAAAGTAGAGATCCAAAAAAATTAGGTTTCGTTTATTGGCAAGGTAGAGTTCAAAAAAATATCATTTCATTAAAATAATAAATAAACTAAATCAAAGTTGCATAAATACAAAAATAATATAGTTATAAAATTTTCCACAACTCTTATGAAAGTTCCAAAGTAGAAACTAACTAAATAACTACTTACTTGTTATAAACATAACAACATTTGATTAGAATTTATTTTAACTAAACTAATTTAAAAAGTGGGTTATTTCATAACAAAATAACTCCAATTTTACAATTAAATAAATATAATTAATTAACTAAATTTATTCTAACATCCCTATACCCTTAATTGATCATAGTCTTCAAATTTGTAAAGATAAAATTTTTTAATGCCTCAAACTTATCATGTGAAAGTGTCTTGGTAAATACATCTTCACAGTGATCTTGAGTGGGGTAATATAGGAGTTATATATTTTTTATTTAACATGTTCATGTATGAAATAAATATGAACTTATATGTGATTCATGTGTTCATGAAACACTGGATTATAAAAAAGTTTAAGATTACCCTAATTTTTTTAGTATAGAACCATTACCTAAATATGATGTACTCCCAATCCTAAAAATATGTGGTATATCCATGTTGGTTTACATAAAACTCATCATATATCATGATATTATACCTCATTATAATAATTATAAACATATTTATACTTCTTTATCACACCATGATATTGGAATAGGTCTAAAAAATAAGATAAATCTAGCAGTGGAATTAATTTCATTATGCCACAGGCTTCATTATGCCTTAGAGTTCCACTATGTTAACCCAACCATCAAGGCCTTGCACCTTTTTTCTGAAACAATCAAGATTTTATTGATGTTTTTTCATCCAATCAATGTAAAAAATAATTTAAAAAGAGCCAATAAGTGATAAGAACATATTTTCTTGAGTCTTAAAGACTCCCAGATCTAATTTAGCTTCATTTAAACATTTTAGAATAATTACCCTCTTGAGAGAGCCAAAATCTACTTCCCATATTTATGTCAACACAATTTTTTTTACATTTAGAAAAAAATTAAGGTGAAATAAAACTATTTGTATCTCCATAATAAATGAGCATATCCAAGAAAACACTAGGAATTATACCTTGAGTTTCAAAAGGTGTAGCCTAAAAATCAACATTCATATTGTCAACAACATAAAATTAGTAATTTATAAGATGATTAAACTTTAATTAGAGGAAATAATTTATATAGTTATTTTCACCACATTCACAACATTCAAACATTTATTATATTCAATGTAATATAATTTTGTCTAGAGGTAGGGTCATGAGAGTTTGTTTATTATTGATTTTGATTCCCATCAGGATACCTTGTAGAATTTTGAGGCTTAGAACCTTTGTTAGAGTTTTGCAATTTAAAAATGTTATTATTATACCTAATATCACCTTTATTATGGTTATTTTTTTTTAGGATTATAATCCTTGGGATTAGGTGTCAACCTTCTAATCCAATACTCCTTTCATTCCTTCAGGCAAGACTTTTCTTTCTCCTCTACACAATGTGTAGATTGAATATCAACATCCAAGGTGTGAGGATTTGTCATGTTAATATCATGAATTAACACCTCATGTAATCTAAACTTTAACTTATTTACATTAGTTTATTCATCCTACATGTAGTTCACACAAGGAAAGAGACCAAGGAAATTGTTTTCATATTATAGAATAGTCATTGTTCCTTGTTTCAAAAACTAAAATTTAGTAATATTTTGCTCTTTTTAGTTACCATTTAGATACCTATTCCTAAATTTAATCTCAAAGGTATTCCAATAGATAGTCATGGGATAATAACCCTTGATATTACACAAGTGGTTCAACCACAAGGTTGCATCGTCTATCAATTGGTAAGCTCATATACTAGCCTTAATGTTAGAACCCATTTTATGCAAGGTTGAAATATTTTTACAAATTCACTAGCCATTATTCCACCATATTACTATTTTCTCAAATATAATAGGTAGGTGGATGGAGTTTATTAATCTATTTAATGGTGGAATTCTCCACATCATTATACCTAAGATTCTCTTTCCTTGGCACCCTTCTCATTTCCTTCATGTACATTTTTTAGGGTTTCCAACCTTTTCCTATAGGCTTCCATTTATACATAGAAGTTATGATTCACACCTATAATATCATTTATAAAAATTTTATATGCAATATTTCATTTATCATTATCATTAATGCTAACATGATCATAATCAACATGCACATTTCCATTATTTGATTCATTGACATTGTTTTCAACAGTCATATTAACATTATGATTGTAAATATGGTGATCAACATTGATGTGATCCACATTTATTTTGGAATTACCATTGTATTAAATATTATCATAATTACTTATGTTTTATCATTTCCTTACCATCTTAAGAAACACCAAGAAAAATTTATTCAAATGCTTCTTAGAGTTATCTAGTGTAAGAACTAGGCTCTGATACCACTATCACGAAACCTAAATCCAAAATGTATTTATTTTAATTTATAGGGAAATTAAATATAAATTATAACAATATAATCCTTGATCCAAATTCATTATCATCAATTGAATGTACTAGGAATTTGGTTGATGTACTATGGAAATGAGGCATTCAAGCATAATCAACTAGACCCACCATGTTTGGTAGATAGCATCTAATTAATCACATATAAGCATAATCCTTATCATGATTATATAGATAGATAATATTAGTACCTTTGATATTATTGAAAACATATTATACTATTTTCATCAATTTGTTGATGCCATTAAAGACCTTGTATAAGTTTTTTTAACATAAAATGATAATTACAAGACTATTATACTACAATGTAAGAACATTTGAATCAGAGATGAATGTTTAAACATCCTAATAACATGAAGTATCATAATCATAATAAAACACCCTCACATGGTCACAAGGTATATTAATAACCCTAATATTATAAAAATGAGTTGATAAATACTAAACCTAACTTATGAGAGTCAATGCCTCAACTAGGAGGGAACCTCCCATTATGAAATCAAGTTGTGTTTTCCTGCCCTATTTTAATAAACATTACGATTATCTAAGTTACCACACACTTTAAAAACAAGTGTTAAATCCTTAATTAAATTTTTTATCTACAATGAATGTAAATAATGTTGATAAATATATTTAATGTAAATATTTAAGGATATTTACTATTAACAAAATGATTATTAATCCTTCTTATCAATTTTAATGCCACCACATTTAAACCTTGGTAATAAATCATGTCCTTGAAGGTATTTAAAATATTATATTAATACTAAGTCATGTAATAAAAATAATTAATCACCCCTTAATATCATGGAGAAGTCTACTAGTTGATTAAATATCAATCCATCCACCTCCTGATAATCATCAACTACCTTTAAAACATTAGAATATCATTACTAATACATGGAATTAATTCATCATAACATGACATCAATTCACATTTTTATTTTTTAATCCAAAATGACAACCTATTTATTGAATTAAAATCAATAAGGTATTTTAATTAATTCACATCACTCAAATTTACCCATTCATTATTATAAAAAAACTATAGCCCTAAAATGCAAACATTCCATCAATTGTAGGCTTTTCATAATGAATAGAGTAAAATAGGTTTTGTTTCAATTTGTCACAAAAGTGAATATTAACATGAACTAAATTACTTATTGATAGTATCCATAATTAATTTAAATACATCAACAATAGGAAAAGGATAAACATCATAGAATTCATAAGATACTACCAATTGTAACTATTAACATTGCTTTAAAACATAATTATAGTTCCCTAATGCATGCTACAGTTGCATAATGAGAATTAAAAACTGATTGAGGATCCAATAGTAACAACTTTAACAAATAATTTATATAAATAAAAATGATTCATTAAACAATGATGAGATCCCAAACAAAACCAAACCAATTATAACTAAACATATCACTCATCCCAAGCCAAGAAAAGTAAAATTGAGTCCCATCAAACAAAAGGAAGAAAACTATATACATTCCCTGGACTATTCATTCTTATTCATTAATTTTAAATATAAAATCAATTCCTTCCAATGCAACATGATTAAATAAACAAAATTTCATAAAAATAAACTTAACTTTAACAATGTCTATAGCTTTACATGATAAAAGTAACATGTTATCAACAAAATTAAATTACAACAATATTTCAATCTATGCATAATCCAGAACGTCCATGGTTTAACAAAATAAATCTCATTTATATCCACATTGACACTCAAGTCATCCTTAATCAAAAAATAAGGAATACATTTATTTCAACCATGGTTTCCATCAAAATAAAACTATATTGAATGCATCTAAATAGATTCAATATTAATATCACAATGAATATTAAGGTGGTTGTAGCATATTCATCAGACATTAAATATTAAAGAGACAAGTTACATGTAAGTTATAACTTTCATTTGAAACTAACATTATTTGAAAAAAATTATAACTCATACATTATAAATGAATAAAGTTACTTAATCTAAAAGAATCATTAATACATAAATCTTGGAAATTCAAGGCACACAAAACTTATTTTTTCATGTGCCTCAATAGTCATTGGAATGAATAAATAAGACTATGGTCGTATTCATAGGTTAATCTCTTCTTTCCTTCTTATAATTGAGATCACTGAAGCAACCAATAATAAAAATGATCCCATCCAATCCATGAGGTAGTAAAAAACCCTACCCACAATAACCATCAATCAGGGGCTATAAGAAAACACTCAAAGATCATCCAAAATAATAAAATAAAATGAAAAAAGAAATTTAAGTGTGATATAAATGTCCACCAAGAAGGGGCTCAAATATAGTTAAAAAAAAAATCAAAACTCACAAGAAAATATTTAAACATAGCTCCACCAAAACTAAATGCATTTGTGGCTAAGATAAATTTCTATATGTATGTCATCTATAAGCTAGATAAGCCTAAGATAATTCAAAAAAATTGATAAAATCCATGATTATTTTTTAAAAATTTAGACATTATCACAACATTTAAATTTACTAATGGACACTTATAGTCATATGTTAGGATTTCTCCATTTGCACAAATGGAGTGGCCATAGTCCAATTGTTCACATAGTTTTCAAAACCACAATATTTTATAGGGTCCATTAATCACTAAATAAAATGGAAATGTAAAATATAAAACCTAATAACTTTAGCATTTTAATGAGATAAAAATATCAAAAAGGGTTTGAAACTTACTTTTATAAAAAGATTCTACAAGTTTTTTCACATACCCTTTTTCCCTAAATTTTCTCTTTTCCTTTATTTTCTCTCTTCTATTCATTCCAAAATTAGTATCCCTCTTTTCAATTATCCTATTATGTTTCCAAATACTTGATACTACCATCGCCAAAAATGTAAATCATGGGTTTTAAAAATAAATATGTATTCAATGAAATGGTAGCCTGAGCATGGAATGCTATGTAACCCTAGGTTATTCTCATTTCTTGAACCATTAACTAAAAAGGCAATGTTAACCCAACTTGAATACCTCAATTTGTCTATATAGGGTTCATTAAACCCCAATAATTAAAAATTATTAGCCATTATTTATGATATTTAAAATACATGGTGATAAATAACCATGACCCTCTTATGGATCTTAACCATGTGGTATGCATTAAACCTTTGTAGACCAATAATAATCCCTTCATAGACCACTTTAGTGTCTCCATAATACTTATTTATGCATTAGTATTATTTATAAAAATGACTTTAAAATCATGTTAAATTGATCTAAAATAAAGAGATAGATCCCAAGATCTTAGAATTTGATAACATTTCCACTTTACAACAAGCAAAATTAACCACATGCCAATGATAGCTATTAAAAAACATATAGAATACTCATGAAATAAAAGAAAAAATATTGAAAACAAAAGGACTTGGTGGACATAATTAATATTTTAATACTCTTATCAAGCTTTATAGTGTTTATCGATGAGGTGACATCATTTGTATTACCAATGGGTTGAGTGTGTCCATGTGCATGATGTGTGAGTGAGATGTCTTGTGGTAGATTATTATTATTGATATTGATTACATTTTTGTGGTAACTTGAAATAAATTTCATTATGAATCATGTAAAACCACATTAAAATATGTGTGTTTAATTCTAACAATAATTCATATTATCACTTAATATGTCACTTATACCTTTTAGGGATTTTTATGGTGATGAATTACTTTTGATAGGTTTATCCATAGGAATAGATTACATTAACCCCAATAGTTTTATTGAACCCATAAAATGGTCATTCTTTGTTAAGTTGATTCTAAGTATTTGATTTGTATCTTTCTTAGTGTTTCAACAACCATATCTACTTTTCAAATGGGAATAATAACACAATTATGATTTTTACTAAACCTAGGTAACATTTAATAATGGACATAAATATAAACACATATTTATAAAAATATATGAATATTAAAATTGTATTATGTAGATAGTAAATTAAATAAATAAATGTACATGTTTATTCATGATTTTTTTACATAAATAATTTTGAATCAAATATTTCTATCTATACATATTGACATACATATTCATAAAAACATATTTATATATTAATATAAATTAAAATAGTATTCATTAAATATGCATAATTATTAATGTGTGTGTGTACCAAACTACATATATGTATATTTTTACTAGTTTTTTTAATAAATTTATTGCATGTTAATTTACCTTATTTTTAGGATAATAATTAATCTAATCAAAATCAAAATTAAAATAATGGAAAAACCATAAATGATTTAAAATAGAAGAGTGGAAACCCTAAAAATAAAATAAATTAATATACAAGCATCCTTTCTATTAAAAAATTAACTTAATGGAGAGAGGAGCGATTTTGGAGATTTTGCCAAGGATGAAATGTAGGTGGAGGGAGAATTAAGAATGAAAATGGAGAAGGAAGGAGTGGTGAAGGAGAATGAAACAATTAGATGAATCAAGGATATTCAATGAAATAGTAAAGGGGCTTATTCTTCATTTAAATCATTGAGTTTTCCCAAACTAATGAGCAGATTAAATATTGGATGAAACCCTAGGGTGTATTTTAGTTATGTTTTTGTTCAATAAACCTAGTTGTTTGCTTATGATAATTTATTACTAGTTCTAGTGTTACTCTAGAATGGGCACTACATTTATTTTTGGGTTTTTTTTTCAGTATGTAATTGAGAAATTTGTGTGTGTGTGTGTGTGTGTGTGTGTGTGTGTATTCAAACCCTTGATCTCCAAGAATCCTTTGATTTATTTCCACTTTTCTTTTGAATTAGGTATAATGGATTGTTTTTTTAAAATACACACACACACACACACACACACACACACACACACACACACACACACACACACACACACACACACACACACACACACACACACACACACACACACACACACACACACACACACACACACACACACACACACACACACACACACATCTATGTAAATATATCTACATTAAATAATATCAAGGTTTTCCTATGTTAAAATTTTATTTATTTAAAACAATGTGTGTGTGTGTGTGTGGGTAGGGGGGTGAAGGGGGAGGGGAGGTTGGTGGCTAAGCCATCCCAGCACCCTCCCATAATAGGGAGGGGAGGGGGATGAGCCAACCAACCCTCCCTAGTCATGCCCATCATGGCTGATAGCTATGGCCATGACCAGGGTTTATAGCCCCAGATGTTGATAATGGGTTGTCAGCCTCTAGCCCAAACCCTAGGTAGGGTTGACAGTGTGAAAAAAAAATGTATATTTATAACTCAAAAAACAAAAATAAAAAAATAAGTAAATGAAAAAAATGAATAAATAAACAAATAAATAGATCAATATATAAAATAATATTTTATATTATGTTTCATTAATAGTATGTTTAATATTAAATATGCATATAATATTAAATTACACACACACACACACACACACACACACACATGCAAATTCATACACACACATATACATACGTATATATACATGATTCTAGATTATTATATGGTTAATATTAAATGCATAAATATATAATAATATTTTATATAAATTTAGATGATTATATAATTAATATTTAATAGATAAATATATTTGTGTGTGTGTGTCTATACATTCATAATTATGGGACATTTGTAAATCTTATAATTATAAGTTTATTGTCAATTCTATTTTATTAATGTTGACAAAATTTTAGATTAAAATGTATATATAAATTTATAATTAAATTAGTAAAAATCAATTGATGTGGAGTGTCAATTTAAATGTGGAAGCAAACTTGTGTGTGTGTGTGTGTGTGTGTGTGTGTGTGTGTGTGTGTGTGTGTGTGTGTGTGTGTGTGTGTGTGTGTGTGTGTGTGTGTGTGTGTGTGTGTGTGTGTGTGTGTGTGTGTGTGTGTGTGTGTGTGTGTGTGTGTGTGTGTGTGTGTGAATACATTCATAATTATGGGAGATTTGTAAAGCTTATACTTATAATTTTATTGCCAATTCTATTTTATTAGTGTTGACAAAATTTTAGATTAAAATGTATATATAAATGTATAATTAAAGTAGCAAAAATCAATTGATGTGGAGTGTCAATTTAAATGTGGAAGCAAACTTATATTTATATATATATATATATATATATATATATATATATATATATATATATATATATATATATATATATTGTTCTACATTTTTTTCAATCTATGAATATGTGTAAAGAATATGTGGTTGGGTTTCCTTAATTACTGTTAGGAATGAATTTAATCCCTGAGGAATTTATAAAATTATGGATATTTTATGCTCAATAAAATAACTCTTCGACATATTCTAATAGATTTAGATAAAAATATATCCTTTTATTATAAGTTTTATTCTGATTTTTAACAATACAAATACATAAATTTTAGTAACAATGTTTAGTTTGAGGTTTTGATGGTTTATTTCACTTGTTATCACCTTATAAAATATGGTTAAATTGGTTTTGATCTTAATATACATATGATAAGTTAGCTCCCTTGTCTTGTGATTTCAAAAAAATTCAAATAGAAATCAATTTAGAAGGTTTATCTATTTTATAGATCACACTTAGAGGAGAGCCCAAAAATCTAATGTTTTGGCAATGTTTGTACAATTACTTTTGCTATGGTAGCAATTTTTGTGTTAGTTTAATTAATTTTTTTAGCATCTCGTATTGATATTTTATGTCATTATTTTGTAATAAAATAGTCACTATCTATATTAGATGATGTTGAGCTTGGGTAACAACCATTTAATTTTTGTCTTAATAAGATCAACCCGTATTATTGCTTAGTATGTAATTTATCACAATACGTTATGTTAATTTGATTAAATATCTATTTAATTTTTTGATTGATTTATAAAGTATTTATAAGGGAAAAGTTTCTCACTCAACGTAAGTTGACCCCTTCATTGACTATTTCGTAGTGCAAGTTGGTGAGCTCCAGTAGTAGTTAGATTAAAAGAATTTAAAATCTTCTATGTTGTAAAATTTAACTTGTAAATGAGATTGTTGAGATGTTTGGGTTCTTATTCCATTAATTATGAAGAATAATTTATAACCCAAACCCATAAGTGGGGGTATGCATTGGCCAATTTGTAAATACTTGTTGTAATGTTTAAGTGTATACACGTAGTGGTGTATGTAGTTAGAGTTTATTATATATTTTTAATACTACTATTCAATAATCAAAATAAAATTAATGTATTTGTTTTACAATAAAATAATTCTTTATTATTCTATAAATTGATAGCATTTTGAATTTTATAAACTATTGGTTTTATCATGAGGTTATGTCATTCTGGAAATAACATTCTTATGTAGGGTCAAATTTATAAATCCATAGACTTATTTCAAATCATTCAAATAATACATGTTTCTTTAAAATTAAAGATGAAAATAGATAACTAAAAAATTTAATAGCTCTAAGAACGTGGATTTAGGCTTATTGTATACCCATATTTTATAATGAATCAATGGAGGTTTTAACAATCTAAAGGGGATTGGCATTGAGAATAATATATTGCATTGACCTCCTTTAATGTTGAAATTATTAATAAATTAATCAAAATACTAAGTTATATTAAACCAACCTTGTGTCAAACAAACTAAAGTGTAATCCATTTAGACAACCAAAAATGTAAACAAATAATCCATTTCCTCAAGTTTGACCATTGATATTGTTCTCTTGGGTGGCCTTAATATTTTTGTTTTAAATCCTAATATAATTGATCAAACTTTTTCTCAAATTAAATAATCTTATTACCTAATTTTTTTTCATATTGGTATGATTTTTGCATGTTTTATCCTATAGATGTCCTTCAGAAATTGAGTTATAAGAAAATAGCTAAAGTGGTTTAAACTTGAATCTAAAACCCAAAAATAATTTTTACTAGCTAAGATAATTGTTTTATCATACCACAATAATTTTTATCTCTTCCAAGATGATATATTACCTCAATTTTTAAAGTCTTTTGTGGAGAAAATTATTTTTTACCTTATTGATTTTCTAGTGAATGCGCTCTAAAATCAATGTCCAATAAATGGTTAGAAATGAGTTCAATTAGAAAAGAAAATATTTTTACAATATTTGTATCTTCATATTGATATAAGGTCCTTTCATTTAATATTTTGTTTCCATTTTCTATTTCTAGTGACCCATTTCAACATTAAATTTATTGAAAAATATTATGTTATTTTGATTTTAATATGTGAAGTTGCTCTGGAATGAGTGTTGTAATAATCATCTAGTTTAACAATTATTGAATCCAATAGTTGGAAGATTTTAATTTGATTCTCTTGCTCATTTATAACCTATCATAATTGTCTCTCATATCCATTTAATATTTTTAGTGAGTCCCCCTTGAACCTTATTTACCGTTATTTTTTTAGAACTAAATATATTATTATGTGTTATTTGGCTTGGTATTATTTTTCTTCACTTTAGTTGTTCATGTTATGAAACAATATTTTTATTATAGTGATGTTATCATTAAAAAAAATTCACTTTTACATAATAATATAAACCTCATATGGGTATTTATCCTAGAGTTATTGTTTAGTCTGGTTAGCCTTGTTGAACCTATGTAGCCTTAAGAGTAATTTTGACATGTTAATTGTAGCATCGCCCCAAATTGTTTATGTGATTGTGTTTACTATTAAATTTATGATTTTGAATTTTACTTGAGTTAGGATGTGATATTTCCATGTTTTTTAAGTTGTACTTATAAAATTTATCTTATGTTTGGTTGTGGGGGTCATGGTGAATTTTTAAGAGAACTGAAACCTATTTAGCCTTAGGTGTATGTGCATGCCTTATTATCATTTGGTGGAAAATTTTTAAGAGAAATAAAACTTGTCTAGCCTTAGGTGTCTACGCATGCCTTATTATCATTTAGAATTCACATTGTGCTAAAATAATGTTACTTGAATCACTAATAACTGATCTAAGTTGTATTTAAGCCTTGATTCTTTATGCACTTTACTTTTTTTAGTAGATCAAAGTGTAACTGGTTGAATCAAAACCTTGTAATGTGTTGCATTTTTATGTTTTATTGATTTTGTATACCACATTAGTGTTTTATATTTTAATGCATATGAGTTTGTGTGTTTTTTGGTGTGTTGGAGTGTTAGGAAAACAATGGTATGGTTGTGTGTGTGTCTAAGATGTAAATTTTGGGCATTACATTTTGGTATCAAATAAAAATTAAACATTGGGAGCTCTAGAGTTTTTAGTGTTCTAATACATGTATTTTAAAACTTTTGATCATGTGTGTACAAGTGGAATGACATTGTGAGAATGTACATATTCCCAAATATGGAATATGTTGGGAATCACTAAATTTTGGTTACATGATTCATTCTATTAGTGGATGGGAGCATCATGTTATAGATAATTCACTTATTATTTTAATGTTATTGTGGTGGAGTATCTATCCCTCATGGACCATTAGACCTTAAAGTGATGAAATATTGAATTATTATTAGTGATTGTATTTGTTTCATATCTCATTAATGGATGTTTATGTTGGTCAGTTTTGTTATTTCTTGGTAGAAAATAACTATATGTGGAGAAAATTTGTATGTATATATGTTTGTGCATAGTAAATACCTACTTTAATCTATTTATCCTATAATTATAATATTTATGTTTTAGTTCATTGAGTGAATATGACTCTAATAATATAATGCATATATAATTAACAATATGATGAAAGGATGGCTTTAAAATCAAAATATTAGCATTGCTAGCTCTAAGTTAGTATGATATAATTAGTGTTTAATTATTCATATTAGTTAAGCATAAGATGTGAGGTTATAAAAAGGCCTTGTTTTATTATGTTATAGTTATTCAATTTAGTTAACCTTAGTGCATTGTTAACCTTTTGCATGTTGTTATATAACCAGATGGTACCTAATATGGTATGGATGCCTTACATTTTGAACAAGAGTGTTGTAAGTTTTAACCTTATCTTTGAGTTATGTAGTTTGACCCTTACATGTAACCACTAATGATTCAAGAGTGAGTATGTAGGTAGGGCCTTTTATTCCCCTATTCATTATGAATAATGAATGTACCTTATTATCTATGAGAAAACTAGTAATCTATTTAGTTTTCTTTTGAGATGACCATTTTTGTTTCGATTATGGTTCAATTGGGTGCTCATTATAGTATGGAATAGTAGTTGTAAGAGTGAATATGGATTTTATAATATATATTATTAATCTACTTTGGACATGTTAAGGTAGATTGAACAATGATATATTCCAAACAACCAATTATGATAGTGCAACTATCAATATATTTACATTAATGGTGTTACAAGAGAGTTATCAACACACATTATTAATTTACATTAGAACAATACAACTAGGATTGAACAATAGTGTTATTCTAGGAAAGCATTTGAATTAAGTGAAAAAATTGAAAATGACTTATTATCTGATGAAAGATTTTTATATCAGTTGATTCAGAGACTTTGAGATAGTTGGTAGATTTATTAGGGTACTTTGAGCATTGGGTGATAGGCATGAGGTTAACACTTGGTCTATTTCTATATAGTTATATAAAAAAATCACTGTGAGGCATAGGAAGGATTATTGTTGTTCTTATTTCTCCTACCTATAGGAGGTATTCAAGTCTTACCTTATTACATATAGGAAGTAATCATGTTGCTCTTTATAGAGGTATATGGAGGATGATGTGAAGCTTTCTCCTACCTTAGGGATTTAGTTGAGCTACTTTTTTTCTCTCACCTCTGGGAGGGGATTGAGTTTTATTAATTCCATCTCCCCTTGGGTGACTTTTATAGTCACATAGTTTGAGTAATGTTATGCTTTTGATTTTACTTTGAGAACCAACACTAGTCATTTAACTTGAATTTGCATTTAATTGTTATTTTGGAGTTTTGAACATTTATAATTTATTTTATTAAACTTGAAGTAAATGGATTTACATTTTATTACAATTGAAATTTTTTATTTTATTTTTATGACTGAATAATTGTGTCTTAGACTTGTTCATTTGTTGACACTAAACTTTTTTGAACTTTATTTATAACTTTCTAATTTATTTATCTAATTTGATTGATTTATTAACTTTTAAATTGATTATTTTGACAATTGATTATTCTAAATTATTACGATATTTTGGTTTTTTACAAATGATGGTTCATGTGTTTTTGTATTATACATAGTGTGCATTGTGTGGGGGAGAAGAATTAGCTTGAAAAATATATTAGGTTAAGATGGGATCCTATGTGAGATAGGTTTGTGACACTATCCTTCCCACCCACCAAATGTGATGATATATATATATATATATATATATATATATATTATGGCCATTTATTTGGGAGGTGTAAGGAGGGAATAAGTAGGTTTTGGGAGGTCTAAGTAATTTGGAAGTCTAATTAGTTTTGGGAGGTATAAGGAGGTTTGACAAGATGTTTTTGATGATGTAGCTGATGGAGACTACTATTCTTTTTAGATTGGATTGTTCTTGATATTTGTTACAACATTATTAGCTTTCTTATATGATTGTAGTCTTTTTTTTAATTTCTAAATGCACAGTGGATATGATATTATCTTATGATGGATAAATAATTGTACTCTTATTTAGTGATCTTGGCAATTCTAATTTAACTTTTTAGGGTTTTAAAAATGGAAATCTTAAGTTAGATTAAAGGGTTGAAATGTTTATATCAATTAAATAATATACAATAATTAACCACTAATTTGTTATAGATTTTGTCTTCTTTTTAATTTCTAAAAATAGTAATAAATATGCATAAATAGAGACTTATCTAAAAAGTGACTATCCTAGAAGATCTAGTTTTTGAAAATTGGGTTCTAGATAGGTCTAAATGTCATCAATAGGGTCCTAAGATCTGATTCATCACTAGATAGTATTGCCCCACCTAGACAATAGCACCATGCTACTCTAGTGTCTTAAAAATGGTTTTAGTATCCTCTTTGTAAAACTATTCCTATTTTTTAGGAGAACCTATGTGTGTGTTTTTGGGTTCTATTTCTACATGCCCAAAATATGGAACTCTATATTATGCCTAGAAAATCTAATTTAGTGTGTAAACTATAATCCTCCTTACAATTATGGCATGAACTAAAAATATGTGTTCATTAGTAGGATAGCCTAGAAATCCTCAATACCATGTTGTGAAGAGAGTTTTCTACATACCAATACTTTGAGGAGGGATCAATCTCGATGTAGTTAGCTCACCTAGTGCCTAGTTTAGGTGTAATTGAATGATAGAATGAGATTGGTCTTGAATGCCTTGAGTGTGATTTAGATTGTAAATATTTGAAATCTTGGCTTAGGGTAGTTTTAGATGGTAGTATGGAGAATTATGGTAGAATAGGGATCAATTATCTTAATTTTACTTAGCTTATTTCTTATTTAAATAGAATTTTTGCATTAATTTTTCATCTACTAAGTAGAGGTTAAATGGTCTTGTAATTATAGAGATCTATAGCTTATGTGGATAATCAAATATACTTAGGCCAACCTTAAGAGGGGCACACATTTGAAAATATATCCTTTTAGGAGAGTTAGGGAAAGGAACATTAACACCATGTGGCATTAGTGTCCTTAATGTGGTGCTATTTTTTAATTAAAAAACTACTAGGCACACTGGGCTAGGATCTAGGAAAGTTATCCTCAAACTATGTTTACACTGACTGTAGATGTTTGTGGTTTACATAATGGATGGAAAAGTGTGATAAAGTCTATAGGATAGGTCTAGGTCTAAGATAGGAATATGTTATCTCAAGCAAAACTCTTAGCATCTAAATACCACTTTTAGGTGATTACATTTGCACCCCTCGATATTGAAATGCAATAAAGAAAAATGACTAGTATAAAGGAAAAATAAGTGTACCTAGACTTACCTAGGAAGTGAAGCATGTGTAGTTAAGTTTTATTATGTGAATCTAGGTCTACGTATGTGAAACATGATCTAAAGAAATGACTTGTAATGAAACATGCAAAATTAGTCCTTATTTAAGATATTATCAAAAGAAAAAGACTATGCTAAATAAATTAAATGAGTAAAGCTGAGTAAAGATGTATAAAAAGAGGAAAGGAATGAATACACCTCATTGGGTACATGAAAAAATTCATGAACCTAAGGACAAATTATGTATGTGAGTATACATGATGATCAAATCATTGAATAGCCTAGATTGAGCTAATAGCTTGATCAATCCTCATATGTGGGTGGCTCAATAACTCAATCTAATTTTGACTACATCATTTCCCACCATTACTCAGTGGATCATGATATGTGAATATCTTGGATAAGACTGTGTCTCTAACCCCTCATGTGGGTGACTTAAGAACTCAAGTAGGATAAAAATCTATCATTACCCATCCAAGTGAAGTAGATGCATCTAAAGTTGAACTACAAAAAGTGTTGAAAGTATCTAACTAGGTATATCTAACTAAGTATGTCATCTTTATGGCCACTCAAGTATATTAGGTGGCTCTAGGACAATCAAGAATGCTAACCACTATAGATTGATTAAGGCATACTAGTGATAAACTAGAATATTATATCAAATATATATATCATAGAGAATGACATGGAGTTTTTCATTCCATCTGATTAACTTGTGTGTAACTAAGCATATGGAAAATGTGTGTTAAACGCATGCCCCCAATCTGATATCTAAGTATATTGACTCTTTATTGAGTATGTAATAACTAAATTTGTGTATTTGAACTAAATTTGGGAGTGATAATGTTGTGCATGATGCCCCTAATCTAAGAAAATAGTATGAATCTATGCAAAAATGAGTGTATATGAGCAAAATCTAAACATAACTATCAAACATGTGATTGTACTTAGGCAGATATATACTATACTTGGTTTATTGTTCTAACTAATCTGGACTACCTTGAAGCTATGGATACTAGATAGTAGTGTCATGTAGTAGATAATAACATGATGTAGTGTTAATGTCCCATTCTTGGAAATATTGTCTATCTTGTCTAAAATTTGGGTGACTAAACTATTTTTTGAGTTCTTATTTTTTTCTATCTTACTTGTGTCTAATTTTTGAAATTGAGCTTACATGCTAAAAATGATTTATCAATAGCAATGTAAGAGCCTGATCTTTGTGACAAACCCTTGTAAATTCCCCCTCTTTTGAGGGTAGTTTTAGAACCTATGTAATAACTATCCTCAAAATAAGTATCTCTAAAAAATGTGTTAGCCAGAGCATATATATGATAACTGCATGATATTCCAATACAATGTAAAAATATAGCAACAAAATGTAAAAGTATATACATATAAGTATGTCATGTAAGATGTATGTTGTAATCTAGCATTGTACAAGGGTGTCAAGATAGATGTAATCAATGTGTATAATAGTGAATTTGAGTAGCTACCTAGAGGATATGTTATAATGTCCATAAATACACCTAAGTAGGAAGGGTAGATGCATGAGGTCCCTCATAGAGTCAAAAATTGGTGTGTGTAACAATTAAAGACAACTATCATGGTGATGACACATAAAATAAATCATATAAAAAAAACGCATGAGGCATACAAAAATAGGCCAAGGGGGCACAATACAAGGGACATGGGCACATTTCACTAAATCTAAGAATAGAAGACATACAAGGATATGTTCAAATGTCTACATACATAAGAAACACAAAGGTTGGCTTAGATCCACATAGAATTACATGTTCAAATATATGAATACACAATCAGGAAAGCACATGTAAGGGACATGTACACATGTCTAAGGCATACATGAATATAAGTGGCATAGATATAAAGAACAATGACATATTTAAATACCATTTAATAAAATAAGAATAAGAAACACAATCAAGTCTAAACTAGGAAAACTAGAAATGAAAGTATGTATGAATGTAGTACAAATATGTGTAAGAACAAGAATGTATAAAAGCTGAGTTTCAAGTAGTGATAGTCAACATAAAATTTGAGTATGAGTAGCAATGATCAATATCAAAATATATCAATGCATAAATTGGAATTTATAGAACGTAAGGATAAAACCTGGTAATAGAAGTTGTGTATAAGATGCCCCCAAGTAGGAGGATGTATCAAATGAATAAACTTGGATTGGTATAATATGTCCCCAATGGGTAGATGATATCAAGTCTAGATCAATGTAGTGGACTTGAGTCTTGTAAGAAATTTGTAAGCACTCGATAAGAACAAGTGAATTATGTATGTATGATAAAACGTATTATAATAAGATAGATAACATATGAAATGTATATAAAGTATAATAAATTTAAACATATCAATGCATAAGATATGTAAATTTTGTGTTTTTTTAGTAATACTTAAATGTTTTTGTATTTTGATATGTTATATTTTTTGTATTTTCTAGAAATAATTTATGTACAAGCAAATGAAAATAAACTATATATACGGAGAGAGAGAGAGAGAGAGAGAGAGAGAGAGAGAGAGAGAGAGAGAGAGAGAGAGAGAGAGAGAGAGAGAGAGAGAGAGAGAGAGAGAGAGAGAGAGAGAGAGAGAGAGAGAGAGAGAAGTATGTACAAGGGTAGGAACCATACTAACCAATGAGTCTCATCAGAGACTCACTATGGTTGGTATTAAATAAGTGAAGTGGGATATCTCATATAGTGTGAATGGTGTGTTGTAGTTGAATATTGTTGCAGTAGGAATCTGATTATTGTTCATCATCAAAATCATAATAACCTAGAGTGATAGAAGGAATTATCTCATATTGTGGAGTTAACCTTTCTAAATTATTCTCTAAAATATTGATTATGATCTTATCTTGTGAAAATGTGCTTATTATGGAAATATAGTGTTGTGGAGGCTCTTTTTCTAGAAAGCCTTGTTTGAGAATGTTTGTTGGTTTAACATGATTTTGAATTTGCAACTAAATTTCTTACTCTCTTTTAAACATGTCCTATATATCTAGATATTTTTATTTGATAAATGATAACTGTGACTGATGTGCTTTAGAATGTTTAATAAATCCCAAACCTTATTGACCAATATTATCAACTGCGAGAATAGGAGAAGTGATGCCTTGGGGGCTTGCTTTCCCAAACCTTAACCCTGATAATCAAACTATTTTAGATATTTATTACCAAACCCATATTAATGTGAAAGTTGAACCTTATTTTGGAGAGGTAGAATTACATCTTTTACTTGCTTTACTTATGTTTTTTATATTATTTCTTACTCTATATTTTTTTAAATCTTTTGGTGTTCTAATTTATGCTTTCATAACCATTTTTATATTTTTTCTAAATTGAACTATTTTTGAATTTATATATGTGCCATTGTATTTTTTTTAATGAAGTGTCACTATGTGAGTCATTTATATCGATTATCTATTATATTTTCCTTTTTTATGCTAAACATGAATCAGTTTAGTTCCCATGCATTCTATGATATGCACAATAATATCTAGATCTCTTTATTGGGTATAGAGGGTGGAATCTTATAAACTTAGCTTTAATAATTTACCTTAGTATCTCACTTGAAATATTATTTAACCTTTGAATTATTTTTTATTCACTAGTTATAGATGTACTTTGTTTTGATTTATGATTTGTATATATAACATTATTTGCCATAAATTTATTAGGTGAAGATGCATATACATGATCTAAACTATTGTGCCCTAGGATCCTTTGTCTTGTAAATTGTTTTTTTAATGTTGTAATATTCTCATGTAATCATTGATTTTGATTTTCTAATCCTACAATGATCTTTCTCATAGTAATAATTTGATCACATAGAGTCTCACAAATGCAAACCCTAGTTGTTTCTGATTAAACATGTAGGCATACACCTTATAGGAAAGAGGTGTGAATAGGTTGAGTATGGGGATTAGTGACATTGGTAAAGGTTGCTTCATCTTGAAAAGGAGTGATATCATGGACCTGGTTAGATATAGAGTATATATCACCCTCATGGAGATGAGGAGGAGAAGGATATTTTGTCCTTTACATAAGATATGAAATTGAAACTTGAAACATAATTATTGGTTTATGTGATAAATACTTTGTGTGTATGGGTTTAATTTTTAATGTAATTCCACATAGGAAAAAGATTACATGATATGAATTATGACATATATGTAAATTTATATAAAGCATTATCTATACATGTGTTTATGTCTTTTATGAGTTCACTCTAAATTAAAAGAATCAAGCATGAAAATGAAAGTATTAAACTTTGTAACAAAAAGTGATTAATTTATTTTGTAATTATGATCATGATTATATGAAATAAAAATAAGAAGATACATGGATCTGAAATATAATTTTTGGAAATGCAAACCCTAGGTTCATCTAGGGATAGGGTTTTGAATTAGGGTTTCTTTGTAAAAATTTAAATTAATTTAAATAAATGAAACCCTAATAAGGGATTGATTAAATAAGATAGTTTATGCCAAAAAAATAGAAGTTTATAACCCTAATTTAGTACACAAAAATTGGGAGAAGGTAAACCCTATGTAAAACTAGGGTTTTAAGAAATATTAGAAGTAAGTTAGGTTCACCAAATATATTAACCTTTTTGGAATTATAAATGTAATTCCTAAGTTAGATTAAAGGAATGAGTAGTCTAAATCAGTGAAATAATATGCATAAAATAGCCATTGATTTGTTATAGATTTTTAACTATCTTTGACTTTCTAAAAAAATTAATAAATAGTGAAAATAAAGACTTATCTATAGAACACCTGATATAGAAGATTTGAGTGATAAAAACTAAGATATAAATAGGTTTAATTGTCATCAATTGGATCCTTATAACAAAACCTCTCTTCAATAGTAGTGCCCCATTTGGACATCAATGCCATGTGGCTCTAGTATCCTAATATTAGCATTAATATCCTCTCTCAAAATAAGTACTATTCTAGTTCTAGTCTAAATTTTAGGTCTTTGTGATCAATACAGTTTTTTGTAGATCTGGTTTCCTTTGAAAACCCTAGGTTTTCATGCTTATAAGGTTTTGAATGAACACCATGAGAAAAATGGATTAGTGAGTCTAATGTGTTATACATGTGATCCACACCCATTTTTGGGCATGCTTCTTACATACCAATACTCTTAGGAGGGATCAATCCTTATGTAGTTTTCCTACCTACGTGCTCGGTGCAAGTGCAAGTGAATTCTAGAATGCCTGAGTGTAGATGTATGATAGGATGACTTAGAGGCCACTTGATATCTGAATACCTATGCTAGGTTTAGATTATTTAATGTATGGGTTGATTCAATATAATATTAGAATAATTAGGATATTTACCTCAATGTGAAGTGGTACTTTTGTGTGCTTCTTTGTGATAATGTCCACCTAGGGTGTAACAGTGTGACAATAGTGTTTATATAGTGTTCTCATAAAAATTACTTGGGAGGGTAACTTAAGAAAAGGTCTAGGCCAACCCTAATCCTCTTAGAGAGATTATAAATTACCTTTTTAAAGGGTGTAGGGACCTAAATCACTAATTAATTACACCATTATGGGTATCATGTGGTGTTATATAGGCACAGCCGCTATTTGTAACTACCATGACTAAAAGTGGATTAAAAGGGACCCTAAGATGGGTCAAGTGTTATAATAAGGGTAAAGTGACCTCAAGTGGAAATATAAGGCATGAATTGTCATTTTTAGGTGATAAAATTTATCCCCCCCCCCTTTATTCTATAAATGCAACAAAGTAAAATGACAAGTATAAAGAAAAAGAAGTATACCTAGACTTACCTAGGAAGTGAAGCCTGTGAAGTTGAGTATGAGTATGTAAAGTTTGGTTTGCATACATGAAACATGATCCATATTAATGAAATTGAATGAAATGTGCATAAATAAATTTTTACTTAAGATATGTCAAAATTAAAAGACTATGTTGAATAAAGTAACTAATTAAAGCTAAGTAAAGAGATAGGAAAGAGGAAATGAATGAATACACCTCATTGGGTATGCAAACCAATGCATGAACTTGATGATAAAATATGTGTGTGTGTATAGTGATCAAATCATTGAATATTTTGGACTAAGCTGATAGATTTCTCAATCCTCATATATGGGTGGCTTAATAACTCAATTTGGTTTTGATTCCATCATTTCCTACCCCTACTTGGTGGAGCATGACCTATGAACAGCTTGGATAAGACTGTAAGTGTGTATAACCTTCTCATGTGAGTGGATATAAAACTCAAGTAGGTTATGGATCCATCATTTCCCACCCATGTATAGTAGATGCATCTTAAACTTAACTACACAAAGTGTTAAAAGTATCTAACTAGGTATATCTAATTGTGTATGTCAGCTTCATAGCCACTCAGTTATGTTAGGTAGCTCTGGGCCATTCTAGAATGCCAACCACTATAAATGGAGTAAGTCATGAAATTGGTGATAACCTAGAATATGATATCAAGTGTACATAATGTAGATAATTATATGGAGTTTTCCATTCCATCTGATCAACTTGTGTGTAACTGAGCATATGAAAACTATGTGCCACACACATGTCCCCAATCTAATATCTAAGTATACTAATTCTAGAATTAATATGTAATAACTGTATCTATGTATCTTAACTAAATTTGGGAGTGATCATTCCATGTATGATTCCATCTATCTAAGTAACTGGTATGAATTTGAGCGTAAATGAGTGTATTTGAATAAAATATAAACATAACTATCAAACCTACAACTATATTTGTGCAAATATATACAAAACTTAGTGTATTATTCTAGATAATCTAGATTTCCTTAAAGCTAGGGCTATTGGATAATATCACCATGTAGTGTTAAGTAGCACCCTATTATGCTAGTGTCCCAATATGGGTGCTAATGTCTATCTATTCCAAAACCTAGATTACTAAACTAATTTTTGAGTCCTTATGTTTTCATGTGTCTAACCTATGTCTGATTTCCTAAAATTAAGCATGTGTGATAAAAATAATCTATGAATAATAATGTAAGATCCTGATCTATACGAATAAGCCCTATGAAATCCCCCTCTTTTTAGGGTAGTTGGGATACCTATGTAATAACTATTCTAAAAATAAATAACTCAACAAAAAGTGTTAGCTAGAGCATATATGATAATTGTGTGATACTCCAATATAATGTGAAAAGATAACATTGAAATATAAAAAAATTTGAGCATAATTATGTAATGTAAGATGTATGTTGTAATCTATCATTATGCAAGGGTGTCAATATAGATGTAATCAATGTGTATAATAAAAAAATTGAGTAGCTACATAGGGGGATGGGGCATGATGTCCATCATGACACCCAAGTAGGAAGGGTAGATGCATGAGGTCTCTGATGGCATAAAAAATTGGTGTGTGTAACAAGAAAATACAAGTGTCATGGCTATGAGGCATACAAGAAAGAATACATACAAAACACACAAGGCACACAAAGTAGGCCAAGGGGCCACAATACTAGGGATATGGGCACATATCACTAAATCTGAGAAAATAATACATACAAGGATATGTTTAAATGTCCACATATGAAATAAATAATAAATTTGGCCTACATCTAAATAAATGGACATGTTAAAATGTCCACATACATAATCAGGAAAGCACACCCAAAGAGATGGGAAAATATCCAAAGCATACATATTATGAATAGAAGTGGTATAGAGCCATAGAAAAATGACATATTCAAATGCCCTCAAATATAAGAAGCATATAAATACAATAAAGTCTAAAATTTGGAATCTAGAAATGAAATCATGCATTAATATAGTATGAATTTATGTGAGAGCTAGGATGTATATATGTTGATTCTAAAGTAGTAATAGCTAACACAAAATCTAAGTATGGGTAAAAATGATCAATAGAAAGATATAATAATGCTAAAAATGGAATGTAGAAAATGTAAGGATATAACATGGTAATAGAAAATATGTATAGGCTGCCCCCAAGTGGGAGGATGTGTAAAGTGAATAACCATGAATTAATATATATTCCCCTAATGGGTAGATAATAGCAAGTCTAGATTGGTGTAGTGGAATTGAGTCATATATACAATCTGCAAGTACTTGACAAGGATAAGTGAAGCATGTAGTATGATAAAACTGACTATACTAAAATATCTAGCATATGTAGTGACTAGAAAATATAAGAAATATAAACATAAGAACGCATATAATCTATAAATTTGTGTTTTATAAGTAATGTTTGAATTTTTTTGTGTTTTTTTTAGATATAATATCTATACAAGTAACATGAAAATGAATTATGTACAAGGAGCAATAAAAAATAAAGTATGTATAAGAGGGTAGGAACCATACTAATTGATGAGTCTAAATCAATGAAATAATATGCATAAAATAACCACTGATTTGTTATAGATTTTTTTCTAACTTTGACTTTCTAAAAATAGTAATAAATAGTGAACATAGAGAATTACCTATAAAACTCCTGATACAAAAAATTTGAGTGTTATAAATTGAGATATGAATAGGTTTGAGTGTCATCAACTAGATCTCTATATCAGAACCCCTCCTATAGAGTAGTGACACATTTAGACATTGGCACCATGTGGCTCTAGTATCTTAATATTGTTGCTAATGTCCTCTCTATAAATGATTTTTGGGTTTTGTATATTAGGTCATATTTTAGTTCTTTTCTAAATTTCTAGTCTATGTGATTAAAACTTTTTCTTGAATCTCTATTTTTCTCTAGAAACCCTAGGTTTTCATGCTTATAAGGGTTTAAATGAACACCATGAGAAAAATGGGTTAGTAGGTCTAATGTGTTGGAAATGTGATCCACATCACTATGTGGTCATGCTACCTACATACTAATACTCTAAGGAGGGATCAAGCCTGATGTAGTTCTCCCTCTTAAGTGCTCAGTGCAAGTACAAGTGAATGCTAGAATGCTTGAGTGTGGATTCATGATAGGATGCCTTGGAGGCCACTTGAGATATGAATACCTATGATAGGGATATATTATTGAATGTATGGGTTGAGTCAATATAATATTATAATAATTAGGAGTTTTCCCTCAATATGAAGTGTTACTTTTATGTGATTCTATATGATAATGTCCCCTAGGTTGTAAGAGAGTGAGAGTAGTGTTTATTTAGTGTTCTCATAAAAATGACTTTAGAAGGTGACTTAAGAAAATTTCTAGGATGACCTTAATCATCTTAGGGATATGTAAATTACATTTTTGGAGGGTTTAGGGACCTAAATCACTAATTAATTACACCATTGTGGGTCTCATGTTGTGTTTTATAGGCATGTGTGCTATTTATAGCTACCATGTGACTAAAAGTGGATCAAAAGGGCCTATACTATGGGTAAAGTGATATACAAAGGGTAAAGTGACCTCAAGTGGAAATCCAAGGCATAAATGCTCATTTTTGGGTGATTAAAAGTTCATAATATTAGTTGATAGTGAATATGATATAAGAAAATTCTTTAAAGTTATGATATTTTGTTCAATAGGTACAGCATGGTAGTATGTTTCAGTTAACAGTTGGCTCAACATTGCATAGTTAAGTGGAATTACATTGATTCCATGTTTTGAAAATATCTTTATTTTCCATATTGTACCATGAGATGACACATGGGTTATTTGGAATAGGAACTTATGTTCTAGCATATCAGAATACTAATAGCAACATTTTGGGTTATCACTTTTTGTGACTATTTAGAAGTAGCTATATGAATTTTGAAATATTATGAGGGTTTACTCTTTGGTGGATTAATACAATTTGGTAATGTGGTGGATTCCACTACATTATTTTATTTTGGAAGGATCGAGGATGATACTTTTTTTAAGGGGGGTGAATGTAATACCCTTCTCAAGCTCTATAATGTTTTATTGATGATGTGAATCATTCAGATTATCAGTATGTTGAGTGTGTCTGTGTGCATGACAGTCAATAAATATATATTGTGATTGATTGTTAGTCTTGACTTAGGATACCTTGTTATGGTAACTTGTAATTAGGTTCATTATAACTAATGTAGGATTGCCTTAGACTATGTGTTTAATGCTAAAAATAATTTATATTATCACTTAATGTGTCACTTATGCCTTCTAGGGGTTTCCATGTCGATAAGTTACTTTTGACAAGTTTATCTATAGGACCAGATTATGTTAACTCAAATAGTTTGTTTGAAACCATCAAGGGGCCATGTTATGTTAAATTGGTTTTGATTATTTGGATTATATCTTTTTTGGTGTTTCAAAAACAATATCTACTTTTAAAATGGGAATAATAACACAATTAGGATTGTGGTTGAACTCAGGTAACATTTAATAATGGCATAAATAAGATTATATATGAACACATATTTATATAAATATATACATATTAATATGGTATTATGTAGATAAGCAATTCAATGAATAAATATAAATATTTATTCATAATTTGATTACATAAATAATTTTGAGTCAAATATTACTATTTATATGTATTAATATACGTATTCATAAAACATATTTATATATTAATATAATTTTAAAAACTATTCATTAAATATTCATAATTGTGTGTGTGTGTGTGTGTGTGTGTGTGTGTGTGTGTGTGTGTGTGTGTGTGTGTGTGTGTGTGTGTGTGTGTGTGTGTGTGTGTGTGTGTGTGTGTGTGTACCTAATTACATATAGTTATATTTTTACTAGTTTTGTAATAAATTTATTACATATTCAATTACTTGATTTTTATGGTAATAATTAATCTAATAAAAATAAAAATAATGACAAACACATAAATGAGTTAAAATAGAAGAGTGGAAACCTTAAAAATAAAATAAAATAATATACAAGAAACATTTCCATTAAAATATTAATCTAATGGAGAGAGGATCCATTTTGGAGATTTTGCCTAGGGAGAAATACAGGTGGAGGGAGAATGAAGAATGAAGATGGAGGAAGGAGTAGTGAAGGAAAATAAAACTACCAAATGAAGTAAGGATCTTCAATGAAATAGGCAAGGGGCTTCTTCTTATTTTTAATCCTTGATTTTTTCCAAACTAATGAGAAAATTAAATATTGGATGACACCCTGGGGTGTGTTTTAGTTGTGTTTTTGTTCAATAAACCTAAATGTTTGCTTGTGATAATTTTTTACTAGTTGTAGTGTTACTTTGAGATGAGATCTATATTTTTTGTGAGTATTTGTTTTTGGGTGTTTGTCTTTGAGTATGTAAATAAGAAAATGTGAATGTGTGTGTATGTGTATTGAAACCCTTGATCTCTAAAAATCCCCTGATTTATTTCCACTTTGCCTTTGAATTAGGTATAATCAATTCCTTGTTTTAAAAATTAATAATAATTAAATAAATTATATATATATATGGTGTGTGTTTGTGTGCATTAAATAATAGAAGTGTTTTCCTTTGTTAAAATTTTATTTATTTAAAATATATATCTACAATAGAAATTTTTATGTTATATATTTTAAATAAATAAACTTTCAACAAATGAAAACCTTGATATTATTTAATGCATATGTATGTATGTATGTATGTATGTATGTGTATACATACATACATACATACATACATATACATGTGTGTGTGTGTGTCTAAGTATGTGCATGTATATGTATACAAACATACATACAAACATACATATATATAGGCATATATACATATATATATGTATATATACACATATATACATACATACATATATATACATATGTATATATATATATATATATATATACATATGTATATATATATATATACATATGTATATATATGTATGTATGTATATATGTGTATATATACATATATATATGTATATATGCCTATATATATGTATGTTTGTATGATACATACATACATACATACATATACATGTGTGTGTGTGTGTCTAAGTATGTGCATGTATATGTATACAAACATACATACAAACATACATATATATAGGCATATATACATATATATATGTATATATACACATATATACATACATACATATATATACATATGTATATATATATATATATATATACATATGTATATATATATATATACATATGTATAGATATGTATATATATATATATATACATATGTATATATATATACACATAAATATATACATACATATATATATATGTGTGTGTGTGTGTACGTGTACATACATACATACATACATACATATATACATATATATATATATATATAAAGTATGTACACACACACATATTATGGGGGGTTGGAGAGGGAGGGAAAGGGGGACAGTTGAGTCATCCCATACCCCTCCAAAAATAAGGAGGGGAGGGGGATGGCCTAGCTGACCCTCCATAGCCATGCCTAACTCGGTCGAAGGCCATGGTCATGATAAGGGCTTATGGCCCTAACCATCAACCATGGGCCACTAGCTACTAGCCCAAACCTTAGGTAGGGTCTACATTGTGAAAAAAATATGTATATTTATAAATCAATAAAAATAATAAAAAATAAATAAATAAATGAAAATAAAACTGAATAAATAAATAAAAAAATAAATTAATATATAAAATAATATTTTATATTATTTTTCGTTAATAGTATGTTTAATATTAAATATGCATATAGTGTTAAATTACACACACACACACACACAATTTTATACAATTTTGGATGATTATATAATTAATATTAAATGGAACTCTCTCTCTCTCTCTCTCTCTCTCTCTCTCTCTCTCTCTCTCTCTCTCTCTCTCTCTCTCTCTCTCTCTCTCTCTCTCTCTCTCTCTCTCTCTCTCTCTCTCTCTCTCTCTCTCTCTCTCTGTGTGTGTGTGTGTGTGTGTGTGTGTGTGTGTGTGTGTGTGTGTGTGTGTCTATCTCTGTGTGTGTGTGTGTGTGTGTGTGTGTGTGTGTGTGTGTGTGTGTGTGTGTGTGTGTGTGTGTGTGTGTGTGTGTGTGTGTGTGTGTGTGTGTGTGTGTGTGTGTGTGTGTGTGTGTGTGTGTGTGTGTGTGTGTGTGTGTGTGTGTGTGTGTGTGTGTGTGTGTGTGTGTGTGTGTGTGTGTGTGTGTGTGTGTGTGTGTGTGTGTGTGTGTACATTCAAGATTCTGAGACATTTGTAAAGCTTATACTTCATAATTTTATTTCCAATTTTGTTTTATTAATCTTTTCAAAATTTTAGACTAAAATGTATATATAAATGTATTAATTAAAGTAGTAAAAATCAATTAATGTGGAGTGTCAATTTAAATGTGGAATCAATTTCACACACACACACACACACACACACACACACACACACACACACACACACACACACACACACACACACACACACACACACACACACACACACACACACACACACACACACACACATGTGTTAGTGTACATTTTTTTGATATGTGAATATATTATGGAACTGGAGTACATATCCACCTTTGTGTAAAGAATACATGGTTGAGTTTCCTTAATTACAATTAGGAATGGATTTAATCCATTAGGAATTTATAAAATTGAGAGATTTTATGCCCAATAAAATACTTATTTGACATATTTTAATATATTTAGATAAAAAAATATCTCCTTTTATTAAAATTTTTAACCTGATTGTTAACTATACAAATACATAAATTTAATTAATGGTATTTAGTTTGAGGTTTTGACAATTTAGTTCACTTTTGGGTACATTGGAAATGATCATACAACTAGTCTTCACCTTAATAAATATATGATTATTTAGTTCCCTTGTCTTTTAATTTCATAAATTCACAAATGAAAGCAATTTATAAGGTCCCTCTATTTTATAGATCACACTTAGAGGAAAGCCCAAAAATCTAATGTTCTTGCAATGTTTGTACAATTTCTTTTGCTATGGTAATACTGTTTGTGTTAGTGTAATTAATTTATTTATCATCTTGTATTGGTATTTTTAATTATTTTTTTGTTATAAAATAGTATTTATCTACATTAGATGATGATTAGCTTGGGTACCAACCAGTTAATTTTTGTCTTGATAAGATCAACACTTCTTATTGATTAGTATGTAAGTTATCACAATACTTTATGTTTTGTATCTTAAATTGTTATTTAATTTGTCTATTGATTCAGAAAAATGAAGTATTTAGAAGGGAGAAGCCTCTTACTCAGAATAAGCTAACCCTTTTATTGATTATTTTATAGCGTAGTTTGATGAGTGTTAGTATCAGTTAGATCACAAGAATTTAAAATCTTATGTGTTTTGAAAGTTAACATGTAAACAATATTGTTGAAATGTCAGGGGTCTTATTTAATGAATTGTGAATAAGTAGTTGTAACCTAAAATATTAAGTGGGCATAAGCATTAGCTAATTTATAAGTACTTGTTATAATGTTTAAGTATATATACATAGTGGTGTATGTAGTTAGAGTATATTATAGATTTGTAATAATACCATTCAATTGTCAAAAAAAATTAATCTATCTATTTTACAATATAATATTTCTTTGTTATTATATAAATTGATATCCTTATAAATTTTATATACTATTGGTTTTATCATGAGGTTATGCCATTCTAGAAATGGCATTCATATGTAGGGTTGAGTTTACAAATCCATAGATTTATTTCAACTCATTCATGCAATACATATTTATTTAAACTTAAAGATGCAACTTGATAACTAAAACTTGTAATAGCTCTAAGAACATGGATTTAGGCTTGTTGTATACTCATAATTTATAGTGAATCAATAGAGGCTTGAATAATCTAGAGAGGATTGGCATTGAGCATAACATATTGCATTGACCTCATTAAATGTTGAAATTCTTGATAAATGAATTAAGATAATAAGTTATATTAAACCAACCTTGCATCAAACAAATTAAAGTGTAATCCATTTAGACAACCAAAAATTTAAGAAAATAATCTATTTCCTCAAGCTCAACCATTGTTATTATTCTCCTTGGTGGACTTAATAATTTTATTATAATCTTCATAGTATTGATCAAACATTTTCAAAAATTAAAGAATCAGATTAGCTAAATTATTTTCCTAGTGGCAGGACTTTCTACGTGTTTTATCTTATAGATGTCCTTTGGAAATTGAGTTTTTAAAAAATTGCTAAAGTGGTTTAAACTTGAATATGAAACCCAACAACAATTATCACTAGATTAGAGAATTGGTTTTTGGTACCAAAATAGTTTTTAGCTCATCTAAGTTGAAATGGTACCTCTATTATGAAAGACTTTTACAAGAAAATTTATTTTTTACCTTGTTGATTTTTTAGTGAATGAGCTTTGGAATCAACATCCAATAAATAGTTAGAAATGAACTCAATTAGAAAAGAAAACAATTTTACAATATTTTTACATTCATATCAATGTAGGAGCCTTTTGTTTTATATTTGATTTTTATTTCCTATTTTTTGTGACCCCTTTCCAAATTAATTTTATTTATAAATTTTTTGTTACTCTCATTTTAATCTATGAATTTACTCTGGAATGGGTGTTGTAATAATAATCCAATTTAATTTTTATTGAATCTAAAAGTTACAACTTTTTTATTTGAGTTTCATGTTAATTTATAACCTCTCATAAATGTCTTTGTTGAACCCCACATTTTTTACTAAGCATTTTGGCTTTTTAGCATAAAATCAGCACAACACAAAAGAAGCATGGCATAGGAAGACCATGGCATAGAATGAACATGGCATAGTAATAACATGTTTCAAAACCATTAAGGTGAGATAGGACAAGGGTGTATAAGTTATTAGCATGAGAAGACCCAATCAAAGATTGAACATAGTTATGAGGAAATCTAGAGAATAAGACTCAAAACAATAATGAAAGACTTATGTATTAGATTAAACAAAACATAGAGAGAAAATTATATTGAGAATAACAGAGCACATATTCAATGTATATTCAACCAAGCATGAAAGCCTATTAAATAGGCAAACAAATGAAATGCCCATGAAGCATGAGACGGGTATAAGAAAACTAACCTATGTCGGCTTGCATGAAATAGAAAAGACCGGACAAACAACTAATCTCTTAACCAAAGTGGTTAAGGCAACTAACCAACATAAATAACCTAAGGTAAATAAAATAATATGCTAACACCATCCCTTAATGACTAAACCAAAAACAAGACCAAGTTTATCTCTGAATTTTATGAACTTGTCTGTACCAAGTGGTTTGGTCATTATATCAGCTAGCTACTCTACAATGGGGTAGTAGAAGAGACTGATGTCTTCATTTGTAACCAAATATCAGATGTAATGATGGTGAACCTCAATGTGTTTGGTCCTAGCATGAAATACTAGATTCTTTACCATCTTCAAAACACTTTGGTTGTCACAAAAAATTGGAGTAGGCTTTGATGACTCATACTGAAGATCCTCCAAAATTTTCTTTATCCACATGGTTTCACAACCTGCACTGACCAAAACTTTATACTTTGCTTCTATTGAAGATAATGCCACTATAGTTTATAGTTTTCTCTACCATGAGAAAACTCCTAAACTAAAAGTGAAAACATACCCTGTTGTAGATTTTCATGAATCAACTGAACCTGCCCAATCAGAATCAGAATATCCTAAAAGTCCAAAATCTACAGACTTCTTATATAGTATGCCAAGGTCAAGAGTACCTTTGACATATCTTAATACTCATTTTATAGCTAACCAATGGACTTCCTATGGTTTAGACATGAAGTGAGATAGAAAACTCACTGCAAAATAAATATCTGGTCTGGTGGTAGTGAGGTAAATGAGACCACCCACTAGCTACCGATACACTATTTCATTGACCAGAGGTGAATCAATGTTTGTTGAAATTTTAGCTCCTAATTCCATAGGTGTGTGAGTTGGATTATAATCCATAATTCTAAACCTTTCTAGCAATGAATTGGCATACTTATTCTATGACATGAATATAGTATTACCACTTTGCCAAAACTCAACACCTAAATAGTATTTCAATAGTCTTAAGTTTGACATGTCAAAAGTACAACAAATATCAACTTTCATTTTATGAATGAGACTAGTACTACTCCTAGTGATGGCTATATCATCAACATATATAATGAGAATCAAGATATCATCACTAGACACCTTTACATAGAGAGTTAGTTCTAAGTTACACCTTTTGAAGCCTAACTCCCTAAGATATGAGTCTATTTTTGTATACCAGGCCTGATGAGGCTACTTAAGTCCATACAAGGACTTGATCAACTTGAAAACAAGATGTTCCTTACCAGGAACTTGAAAACCTTATGGCTAAACCATGCAGACTTCTTCCTCTAGATCTCCATTCAACAAAGCACTCTTTATATCCATTTGGTGCACCTGCCATCCAAACTAAGCAGTAATAGCAACAATTAAATGAAAAGTTACCATCTTGGTGGTTGGAGCAAAAGTCTCCTCATAATCAACCCCTTCCTCTTGTGCATAACCTTTTGTAACAAGTCTGGCTTTGTGTTTGTCTAAGGAACCATCTACTTTGTATTTTACCTTATAAATCCACTTACAACTAATGGATTTCTTTCCTGGTGGTAGTTCCATCAACTTCCAAGTCTTATCTTTCATCAAGGAATCATATTCCAATTGCATAGTTGATTCCCACTCAGACTTGCCTTTGGCCTCTAAAAAAGTAGGCTCAAATACTTGTGAAATAGTAGTTGTTAGAGCAAGATTGACATGCTCACCTCTATTACCAAAGTACTTTCCCAATCTCAGTCTTCTACCTTCCACACCTTGTGGCAAGTCTCCTTCTTTTAGTGCTTCAATTGTGGTAGTATACCGATTTGGCTTCTTTGGTTGTTCTACTGGAACCTCATAATGACCTATATCAATTCCCTCCCTAGAATGTGATTCCACTGATGAACAAGAATCCTGCTCACTTTTCATATTATAACTAATAATTGAATCATTACATAACAATGACTCAATATCAATACTAGATTAAACAAAACACAGAGAGAAAATTAGATTAAGAATAGCAGAGCACATATTTCAATGTATATTCAACCAAGCATGAATGCCTATTAAATAGGCAAACAAATGAAATACCCATGAAGCATGAGATGGGTATAAGAAAACTAACCTACGTTGGCTTGCATGAAATAGCAAAGACCGAACAAACAACTAATCTCTTAACCAAAGTGGTTAAGGCAACTAACCAACATAAATTACCTTGGTAAATAACCTAAGGTAAATACAATAATATGCTAACATTGTGGAGTGCATGGGAAGTGGGAGGGGTTGAAGAGAGATTCTCAAGGACCATCCAGACTTTAACCATCATGAGTTTCACACTGACCCATAAAGAGGATGACATTTGGTAGTAAGGATCTAACATCAAATAAGAATATAGGGGGTACAAAGGCCCATGTCCTTATGAGAAAATAATTGAAAGACTATCATGACTCTCAATCTACTAAGAGTTCATTGGCCAATCACCCATGTTGTCATTTATTATGTAACTACTTGGTCAAGGAAAAATAAGTATAAATACCCATGTGTGGAATCATTTAAGGTGACTAATTATGGATAGAATATTGAGACTATATAATATAGACTTATAGATATTGAAATAATTTTATACATTGTGTGTTTATGTTTAATTGATATTTCAATATGAATAGTGGATTGGATTAACTATTTATATTGATTCTCTCTCATAATGGGATTTATGAAACATGTATTATGAGTTGACAATCCCTTAAACTTCATGGAATTTGTGTTTGTATTCTCGGTGGTTGTGATTAATGAGTCAAAGTCTATAGTAGTGTATTTCTTTTTTAGTGTAATTACTAATCAAATATATGAATAAATTCAATTATATGACTAATTTGTTACTGATCAACATACCTCATAGGAACTAGTCTCTTGTTGCATGTTTTGGGTGAGCACATAATACCATAGTCTTATATGAAAGGCCAATGCACAAGCTTGTTGTGGTTAAAATATATCACCTAAATAAATGTGATTAATAGAATAAAAACCCAACATTTTGGTTTCAGTTTTAGGACCCATAATGCTTAATACATAGTAATGGAAGATGCTTGAATGTATAACCCTTGAATGTAATAAACAATGGATTAATGGGCTTGAGGATATTTTTGTAATTTCTTATCTTGAACTAGGAATTTTCACATGTCAATGGGTAGAAAAAAAACTCTATAGTGCATTATATAAAAGATTATTTATTGAAGTCCCTATTCATTTTCATGCTTGGATGTCTACATATGCTCAAGGTCAATCATAAAATTTGGGGAGAAGACAAGCTTGGATGTTAAAATGTCAAAGGTTTTTGGCATGACTAAGAACACTATGGACATGAGTTGTTAATATATGGTGGAGAGGAGTGTTGAATAGATGCATTTTGGATTATGTTGTAACCACTTACTCTTATTTTGAAGAAGCCAATTTCCAATTTCTTTAAGAACTACATGGTTGGTATATTAGACATTTCCCACTAGAATTCAAGAAGTTAATCATTTATTATGGACTCAAAACTCTATAATGGAGGGCTAAATCCATCATCGAATGAGCCACATAGTTAGAAGGGGAATATATAAGTGGTGGTAAAGAATTTTAGGTTTAGAATGGTAGCCAGTTATTGGGCATTATGAAAGCAAAAAATATGATTAAGACCAGCAAAGGATCATAGGAGGAAGTGGCATAGGAAGGGAATGGGATAACTCAGGAAGTGTTGTTAGGATCGATAGGGAAGTAAGAACGCACAAAGACTCCATCACTTTTGAACCATTCCCCATGCTAATTTTATCATATAAAGGAGAAATTATCCAAACAAAAGAGACTGAAGAACCAGGTTTGAACCAACCAAGTTCCTTAACCATAGTGCACACTCATGCTTTTTAATTAGATGAATTATGTATACATAATTAGGATACAAATAGTGTAGAGTCAAAAAATGATCTTATAAGGGAAATTATAGATGAAATAATTTTAACTCATCTATAACTAATACTTTCTTTTCTTATTCAAGGGAATTTCATGGCCTACTTAGGATTCATGGTAGACCTGACATTCATAGTGGATAGATTACAGGACCAAATATTATTAATCAAATAACTACATTACCCCACATCATGGGTGTTATTGTTAGAGGTATTGGAGGTGGAATCAAAGGTACCATGGGAGGAAGTGGTGGACTTCCCCCTTAAGGAATAAGATCTAAGGGTTCTTAATAACCACTAGTGTAAGCACCTTATTTACCAGTAATATATTATGAAATGATGTTTTACCTACCTAAATATTGAGGCATGTAGAATGTTATGGATCATGTCCATAAGTATGAACTCATTTGGAGGGTGAAAGGCATAATTTTTTTGAGAGAAAAGCCACACAATTCATGACCAAAATTTTGAAAAGAGTGCATAAATGGTATATTAAATTCAACCCTCAATAAGTATTAATTAACTATGATAAACTCAAAATAGCATTCCTTCAAGAATTTTTAATTCCCAAATTTGAGAAACAAAGTATCATTGTGCTAAAAGATATAAATCAGGAGCTCACTAAAAGTGTATGGGAGTATGATTTACATTTCAAAACACTCTTATCAAAAATTTTGTTTGAAATTAATGTTGATCAACATGACCAATGGTTCATGGGAGTTTTGTTTCTTCCCTTTATATGAGAACTATCTTAGAAGACCTTTACTAGCCCGTTCAAAGCCCTCAAAGCCACCCTCCATGTTGAAGTTATTTGTAGTATTGACACTAGAATCAGTCCTTTCATGGAAGCCCAAATAGCTTCAATGAAATTGAAACTAGAAAAATTGACTACAAATAATGCATATGATAATTTTAATGGTCTTTAGTATACTAATTATGAATTTGAAGGTGATAACTAAAGCAACTACCCATGTAAAAACATCCATGTTGTAATAAAGTAGTCATGTGAAATTTATCATAAAGAGCATGATGTATGCTCTTGTCCTCTCATATAGTGGGATACACATTCTAAGGTTTTTGAATACTTCAAAATATACAATGCCTATACCCTTGATATAAATGATTGTTGGCTAATTAGTAATATACATGAGGCATGCATGTGTAGTACCTATCAAACCTCTATTTGGAATAATCAAAATAATGGTGGTTATCAAGGATGAGGTTGAGGATAAGGATGAGGAGGTGTTATTTTCCCACCAATAATGTGTTATAATATTGTATCTCTATATCACTATCAGTGAGATTATCTCATCTACCCAACATGTGCCTTTTCTAAAAAAGAGAATAGGTTGGAATAATGTCCTAACCTTTACACAACCATCAATAAGGAAAGAAATGAAAAAGGTGAAAGTATGATTCAAATTGAGAAACCTCACTGGTGTCCATGTTATATCACCCCAATATCCCAATAGGTGAATATCACTATGCATAGTAGTCAATAATCTTAGTCTACATCTACTCCTATTGAGAAAATATAGTGTGAAGAGCCTTGTGTAAGGAAGTATCCTGATGCTCAACAAAAAAAGGATGTACTCCAAGATACTATGACATTGGTAAGGGAATTACAAGGAGAAATTTAATTTCTTAAGGACCAAGAATCAACACAATGAGCTGATGTGAAAAAGGTCAAGAACCTCAAAATGTGATGCAAGATAATTTTTAGGAGCTTTGTAAATGTATTTTGGATGAAGACATTATCCCACAATTGAGTAATTGGCTTAAAAATAAAGGATAAACACTAACTAATGTTCAAACTCAATTGAATCACCCAATTGAGGGTCATTGATTGAATCATGCTCAGTGACAAGATACCCCTATTTTTCCTAGCCCTTAAGAGGATAAAGAAATGCTAGTAAATGTTGTCATCAATAGTTAGGTGATTTAAGATATCTTGGTTGACACTGATGTTGAAGTTAACATCCTCCTAAAAGTTGAATGATGTAAAATGGCTAGTCCAACATTTTAACCATTGCCACACATATTGTTTATGGTTAATAAAACTCATGATCTACTAATTAGTGTTGTTAATAATACATTAGTTGATATCTTTGGAGTACCCTTCGAAGATGATTTTGAATTTCTTGATTTAGTTGATGTATATGAGTTAGTTGAGGTAGATGAGCTCCTACCTCTATTGGGGTGACCTTGGTTCTATGTAAACAATGCAAACTTAAGCTTCAAAAAGTGTTGCATCATTTTTGAGAATACTAATCAATGCATTGTTATTTTTTTGGATTAAACACATGGCCCCCATACTATAACATGTTAATGCAAAATAAGGTATTAACCACATCTATGAGGTCATAGCTAGATATGGTGAGCATCATGATCCTACTCTTGATGGCATCCTCTGATGGATGGACACTCGATCCCTTTCTGATACTATAATTAATACTTGTAATTATTGTGCCCATGGTGACTATGATCTCACCATAAGAATGTTTGGTGTCATTAGTAGTTGTGAGAATTTTTCAAACTAGTATCATAAATGTCATATGTTTATTTTCCTTATTACCAGACAAGTTTTGAGAGGACTAGTTATAGATGCACCATTAGAAACACTTGATGAAGCTCCTTAATTTCATGGACAAATGAAATTTTGTGAATTTATCTAGTGCCTTTAAGACTTATATAACTCTGATGATGATCATATGCAATCAATGGTTCACATTTTTTATGGCATAGTCACAAGGTGTTGGATAACCCATAATGAGTGACTTATCCATTAGGATCAAGTATGCTCTATTTTGCATCACTAGTTTCATCATGACAACCAAATATGGGGTATAATCAGCTATAGCAGAGTACGAGCACCAAAACCACACATAAAATATTTTGAATCTATGTGAAATAATGTGTTGAGTTTAACATACCCTCATTTATAGAAAATGGGGAACCTTGTGTCAAATTTTACATATTTATTCCTTAAAATTAAAAATTCACTTAATCATAATATATATAGCATGTTTGCACATAGGTCATAACTCTCATTTATATTAATGGACATGTTTTTAGATGATCTTGGCTTCACCCCTTCTGAAGTTGATAATACTTGATATTCATGTTGCAAGTCACAACTCCAATGGAGTCCATTTGGAATGAACAATATCAAGGTTTTATGATTTAATGATAATTTGATCTTTTACTAACCTTTGGTGTGTTGAAATCAAGTTAAATTCATGTCTGATCTACTTAAAACCCTAACTCCAATTACCTTAGCTCATGCCCTTTGAATTTAATTCAAATCTTGTGGGAACATTTTATACAATAACATTTCAATTATGTTGTGGACTTAGTTCAATTTTTATCCTAAGGCTTAGTCATATTTTTCAACACAAATAAACCTTAGGCTAATTTTTTTAAATTCTTGGTCCCTCTATGTCCCACGAACCCCTAGTCTATTTTATTATTGGCATGGTCTAACTAAGCACATGGTCCCCTTTATTATAAATCTTATACTAAAGTTTTAACCTAAGGTTTATCATATTTATTAATACAAACCTTAGGCTAAGACTTTAGGCTAGGTATTTTATTCCATGGTGTCCCCTTTTACATATTTCAAATCTTAACTTAATACTTTAGCCTAAAGATTTATTTATATTTATTAATATGAATTAAAACATTAGTCTAAAACTTTATTTTAAACTTTATGTTCCCCGAGAGCTAACTTAAAATTCATTTTTGTTTTTAGGGTCAACAGTTCGTGTTTACTCAGATGATCAAGATCTAATGGTGAAATCTTAAAACCAAAGACCCTAACCTTAATTTATATCTTGAGAATCTTTCAAGGATCAATGACACAATTTTTATTATGTATAATTGATCCAATAACTAGCATCAAGTTAAGACTTCAATGGATCCCTGAGATAAGTGAGAGGGTGACAATTGTCACACTCCTAGCCAAAGAATAATGAGTAGATAATGACATTAGACCCTATGGATCAAGATCTAATAGTCCACATTTTCTCATATGAAGATGATCAAATGACATGTATGAAATGTTGAAAAGTCAAAGATAAATGTAGAGATGACACATGGCATATCTATGGATCATGAATTAAAGCTTTAGCATCTTTTGATGATTGAAAATATCCATTCACATGTATATATTCCTATCGATGACCTATGGAGTGAGATGCATAATTAAGAAGATCAAGATCAATAGAGCATAATTGATTCATATAATCAAGATCAATAGTGTGAGATCAACATAAACTTTTCAACAAATCTTAGGACCAATAACATTCGACCTTTTAGATCAATATCAATTATCCATTTGGATCCATACAAATAAATCCAATGATGTAAGATCAATATGGATTTTTTAAAATACAATTATCATTTTTAAAATATTAATGAGTAAGTTCCATGAAAATTCTATAGGATGACATGGCAGAGCCACGTAAGCTAAACTAATTAGTTCAAGAGATTTTGCAAATTTACAACAAAAAGGTATAAATATAAATATCTAAGGACAATCTAAGTCATGAAACTTTCATAAGTTTAGATAGCTACCACTATTAAAGCACTATAGAGAACCTTCAAAAAACCTTAACACTTCTATAAATCCCTAATTTCACCCTATGATCATCATAATATATCTAAGAAAATTATATTATCATCTAAGCAAGGATAATTTGGTCCAAAATAGAATTTCAAATCTCTAATAAGAAATTTAGAGAGACTTGTATCTATGGCATCCTAAAGAAGTATCTCTAGAGAAGATGTAGAGCTCTATCTAACCTTAGATGTAAAAATATGAGTCTTCAAGGATACATAATTTGATGCCACAAATTTAAATATTAGATAAAATAATTGGTCAATCTTGTTTTGGACCACTGAGAACCAACATCCCATCATGAGAGAAGAGGAGAAGAACTTGTCAACAAAGAGGCTCTACTATGACATAGTGGCCATTTAGATGATGGGTCTCCATTACATCATAGCAAAACCTAAGGTATTCCATTGTATAGATATTCACTTTCTTATTTTCAAATATGCTAAAATTGATAAGGGCATGTTAGTCAATGAGCATACTCATAGGGATATAGCTTATATTTTAATCAAAGCATTTGAAAATTATTATAAGATGGCTAAGCCCCAAATAAACCAAACCAAAATCAAAAATTGGGTTAAGGAAAATGACTTGAAGACCATCCTTGACCTATGGTTATATTTTCTAAATCAGGTATATTTAGATTTCAATGGTAATATTCCCATTAGTAAGTTTAGACCTGGGATAAGGATGATCTTGACTTTGTTGAATAGGATATGTGTAAATCCAACCACCACATATTTGGATAAGATTCGGGTTCCCATAGTCTATTTTATGGCTAAGAAGTAGCTCACCCCTCCCTTTGGTGAAGTGTTCAGTACGTGTTTGAGTAGGTAGATCTTTGAAGTTAAGAAGAGAACTAGGAACTAGTTATACATGATGTTCTATCTCTTAGATGCATTGATTTCTATCATAAATATCCCCAACCTAAGAGAATGGTTACCTGATGGGACATAGACTATCTCCCAATACTACTCAAAATTGCACATATTCAAATATAGATACCACATCTAATTCATATGTGACTATGTTTATTCATCCCTAAATGAAGCCATAATTGGGAATCCAATTCTAAGGATTAACCCCTTGACAAAAAATTCAATTGAGACCATGGGATATATATGGTTGTATCTAGATTTCAAAATCATCAAGGTTAAAGGAACATAATGCACTCCCCTCATATTATTGATCTATGTGCTAAACAAGTTAGTTGAATAGGAAGTGGCTTACCAATTGTGAAATAGAATATATGGTTTGTGTAAAACTAAGAGGAAGATACCACTTTATATCTCCCCCTTAAACATTATAAGGACTAATTTTGCACAATGGGATAACATAGAGGCTACTTCCAAACATAAGACCTCCTTCAATCTCAAAGTGGATGATCTAAGGTAGTGGGATCCATAGGGAAAGGTTATGGAATACTTGAAGTCTAAGGGAATCAATGTAACATATTATCATCAAGCTATTGCTTTTGACCGCATATATACAAAGACCTATTCATTCTCTGAGGTCACTTATAGGTTAAAAAATCACAACATCGAACTAGAGTCTAGAATGTAGAGAGATAAAAAAGGGGATGATGATAAATGGTAATTGGGGCCAAGGTAGTATCATTTACTGAGTGGTGTACTTTCTAGACCTCCACTAGCCTAGTTATAGATAGAATACAGACCTGAGGCACAATTGAGAAAAGGCTAGAGGAGAGAATACCTAGTGAAATTGCATCTTCCTTAACTCAAGAAAAGGAGTAGGGATCACCAGTGGAGGAAATCAATGTGGTAGCACTAGACCTTGGTGAAAAAATTGAAAATGCTCTCAAATTTCTAGCATTAGCCTATGAGTATAAGGATGAAGAAGTGGAGATAACCAAAGAGGAAAAAGGGAAGTATTGGACATAGTTCCTATAGACCCCCTAAAAGAAAAGTTAAATTGGCCATTGTCCCAGTGAAGGATAAGAAGCCCAAGGTGACATTCATTCATCCTTTGAGTGAATTTAATCTCTTTAGTTAGGAAAATTTGATTTAGGGTCAAATAATTATTGAATGGTTCATCTATGGAAAACTATAAAAGGTACCTACCATGCACCATCCTTGGGCATTGATAAAAACACAATATTATAATACATGAGAAGGGCAAACCATGGATAATTGTATTAAAAAAGGAGGAAGAGTAAAGAATGATTGATCCAGGAGAATCAAGTGGAGCAAAACTGGATACCCCAACTCCCAAGGTGACATAATATTTAGTTGGTGTCAATTTTAACCCAACCAATACCAATTTGTAAAGGGTAACTAAGAAAAAAGCTATGATTGGTGGAGAGGAATTCACTTTATAAAAAGTGGAACCCTTTGTTCAATTGACCCAAGTTAGAGGATAGAGGTTTGGTGAATATCTATTATTTGAATAAAATGTCCTTGAAGTGGCTCAGGCTCAGTCAGATTGATTACAAACAATGATCAAAGGCATCCTATAGTAGAATAAGAACTTGAAGGAACAAGCCATCTTTGCAATTCAAGAAGATAGGTCTAGGTAATTTGGAGACACCATGACTAATTTATTCATCTCTTTAATGTAAATCAAAACCAAACAAGATGCAATAAGCAAAGTAAAAAGGCTACATGCCAAATTATCCAATGGCAAGATTTGAGCTACCAAGTAAAGGATTTGATCAAGGTCTTGACTAAAGATCAAATATTTAGATTCATGATAGTTATCTTGACCTACCTTAAAATGGATATGGCCTCACTAATTGATAAGATCAAAGCTCTGAGAAACTTGTCTAAGTAGATGGAAGATGTTTCCAAGGACCTCAAACAATAAGAAGATAAAATGTTGCAAATTTTAGTTAGTTTGATCAAAGATACTACCGCACTTGGTCCCTTGGGTCTCATAATTTATAAGGATTTCAAGCATATAACTACACAATTCATGCAAGAAGTTAGGAACCAATGATAATGGAAAACAAGGGTTGATAATAAGGTCATGGGCTTGCTCTTGTCATTAGAGGAGAAGATGGAAAATGTTAGGAGCATTAACCAAGATTTGTAAAGGGATAAAAAGGATCTTAAAGGCTTGGAAGATCAAGAAATGGAGTTTTTCATGAGACCCATCATTAATCTCTATCTTATCAATGAGCAACATTATAAAATTAAGATCTTACAAGGGAGGCAAAATATTGTGACAGCACAAGGGCCTCCAAGTTAGTTAAGAAATGAATATTATTTTCTATAATTAATCTTGTATACTTTTGAAAAAGGAATATTATTTTGTAAAGGCATGTGCAACTTATAAAGCACATTGTCTATAGGTCAGTTCATTTCAAAAAGTCTAGTGTATTCTAGAACACTTATGGAAAGTATAGTTATCCTAAAACTTGTGATTTTGTAATTGGATATAACTAACTAACATGCTTCTTTAGATCTTATAAAAGGAGCATTGTCATTTGTAAAAAGGGGTGAGTTCTAAAATCCAAAAGATAATAGTAACTTTTGAGTAATCAATATAAGCAAGGAATTCTATGAAGTTTGTCTAGATTTTCTTATGTCTTTTGTTATTCATCTTCTCTCACATTTGTTTATTCTGATTTCTAGATTTGATGAGTTATTATGAATTATTGATGTGTATATTTTGAATGCATATATGTTAACTTATGTCAATGCTAGGTTAATTGAAAGTTTCTAGGTTCATTTCATTTGCTTACTCTTTTTACATTTAGGATAATGTTGTTTTCTTCCAAGGGTAAACATTTAAAGGGAACTAGATTCTTATTTGCATTATTTCACACCATCCTTAAATGCTTGCCTAATGTTTAATAAGATTTGAGCTTATGATACTTCATGTCATACATTGGTTAAGTTCATGCCTAGATGATATTTGAACTCTATCATGATATTTGGAATGAAGATCAACAACACCTCTTCTCTACCTTACCTTCCCTTTTAATATTTTTTAACCAAATCACCCTAGCTTAAATTTAATTGTAAATACCCATCTTAGATTAGTTATTGATTATAATTCATCATTCTTATCATAACATACTTCATATTTTACATAGACTAACATTTGTCAATGATGGATCCCAACCACAAAACATTATAAATATTGTGAAATATTCCACTTTATTTACCTATATTTCATCAATAAATAATAGGATTATCACAACCTAAAACTCATGCACTAAATTTTTAGAATTCTAAAATGAGAATTTTTCATGAACACTCTAGGCACCTATGATACATATTCAGACATCAACAAAATGAAGCACCTTCATTTCCGGAGTGCCTCTGGGTACATGATTTTTATGGAACTTTATGAAATTGGACTAGAGCTAGTATGTTCACGAAGAATGACATATGGGTACTCATTTTTGGAATCTATTAAAAGAGAACATGAACTTAGCATTATCTTATTCATCTTAGAGAATGGATTTATGCCTCACTCTCTAGGCCATACACAAAGTAGTTGTTGGTGACCCTATTCCCATTGAAGATAACTTGATATATATACATGATGTCTTAGAATAAGGTTTAGTTCTATTTCATGATCCATTTTAACAACATGTTCTTGCATTAGACCCTATCTTTGATTAGGAATGCCATAAAGAGATACGCTTAGGGAAGCAAAAACTCATATTTCAAGTGAATGAAGGTAAAGGTTCTAACCCACATAACCCATTAGAAAACCATTTGGATATCCCTATAGACTATGGCACACTGACTATTAATCATACTAGTATTGATACAAGCTACCCTTACTCAGAACCTCTTCAAACTATCTAACACAACATCAACACAGAGGAAAAACCAAAAATAGCTACTGTAGGTAACTTTTGGATTGATACAGAGTTCTCAAAAATATTTTAATTATTAGATAATACCAAGATGTCTTTCTAAGAAGTTATAATGAGATGAAAAGTGTTTATCCATCTCTAGGTAAAATGCTTATCAAACTGGTTGACAGTGCTTAACCAGTCAAGAAAAGGCCATATAGGATGAATCCAAATTTACATGCATGTGTGAAGTAATAAATTTATAGTATGTTTCATGCCAGAGTGATCACCCCAATTTATGAATCTGTGTGGGTTAGTCCCATGGTTATAAGTATAAAAAATATAGACTTATCAAGATTTGTATTGATTGCCATATACTTAACACATCTTGAATTAATAATCCCTTCCAAACACCATTCATATAATAAATCCTTGAAGGCATCACTGGGTGTGAAATTCATACTTTCACAGATGGATTATCTAGGTGCCATCAATTCTAGATCACCGAGGAGGATCAACCTAAAACTACATTTACCACTGAATGGGGATCCTTTGCATATAACATCATGCCTTTTAGGTTGAATAATGCACCTATTTTATTTTTACAAATAACCATTGAGGCCTTTAATAATTCATCCATTAGTTCCTTCAAGTTTACTTGGATGACTGGATAGTCTATGTCTTGGTAAAGGACCATTATTCTAATCTATGACTCATGCTTGAGCACTATTGAATACTAAAAATACCATTAAATATAAATAGGTGTCTTTTTTCTACACCTTTTGGTGTTCTTATAGGACATATTATCTGCAAGGATGGACTTTTCATAGACCTATAAAAATTATGTCATTATTTTCCTCCCAATTCCAAAGTCTTAGTGTGAAGTTCATTCCTTTCTAAGATATATCAAGTATTATAAGAAATTCATCTGAGGATATGTAAATATTTCCACACCTTTAGAGAAACTCTTAAAATATAACAAGCACTTTATCTGGACCTACTCTCTCCAAGAAGCCTTTGAGGCCTTAAAAGATAAACCGGGCATTGCTCTGATTCTATAGTTACCTGATTGGATAAAACCATTCCATGTCCATGTTGATGCCTCTAGAATGGTCATTGGTTCTATCTTTGCACAACTAGGTAAAGGTCACCTTGATTACCATATCTATTTTATATTAAGGTAATATAGTGTGAATGTATATTATTATTTTAAGTGATTTAGTTGAGAAAATCACACAGAGTGAAATAATATAGGGATATTAGTTGTTAAAACAACCACCCTATATTTGTGATAGGGTTTGTTAGTTGTTAGTTTTTATTTGAATAAATAACCTAATATTAAAGAATGATATCCCTATATAATGTAACTATATTCAAATCATAAAAGGTGTGATGGTTGACTAATTGAATTTTGTGTTTGAGCCTTCAGCTCTTCCCCCATAGGGGCATTTTCAATATCTGGTATCAGAGTAGGCCCATCTCAGAACTCTTTGTACCTTCCATCTATTTGTATTTGTATCATATTGAATTAATGGATATGCAGTGCAACCCATATGAAAATGCTAATTTTTATAATCACCCCTTCTTGCACATTAACAATAATTTGTAGTGTAAACCATGTGCATAATTGTTGTTATTCACCATCCACCTGCATCTTCTCATCTTCCATTATTTTCACCTCTATCCATTGTTTTCACACCATTCTATCCATTGTTTTCATACCAAAAATTTGAAAAGAAAAAAAAAATATATATATTAGCTTCTATTTTTTTTTTCTTGTATATTTATTTTGATGTTTTTTTATTAGTATCTAGAAAATCAAAAAAAAGGAGGATGTATATGAAAAGAAAAAAAATGATATATGTTGAAAAAAAAAAAAAAAAATTAGTTTGGAACAATGTTACAAAAATCATCATATATTTTTTGTTTCTCAATGAAATTGGATGATTCAAATTTAAATGGAAATTTGAATACAAGAAGAATCAAACCCAAAAATTGTTTGACAACATTCTAAATATCCAAGTAGTTTTTCATAGTGTAAAATATGTATTTAAATATTGTTTTTATGGCATGACATCCTCTATTTAAGCCACCACCTCTCCTTCATCACTGTCCAATACATGGATTCTCCTTCATTCTCATAACCTATATTTGATTCAGCCCCAGCTTATGGATCTCCTACAACCAATCCACCATGCCTCATGCACTCAATCTCTATGGTGGAAACTTATAATAGAGACTTATTATTTTTATGGTTTGGTTTTTAATTTTTTCAATTAAAAGTTTTTTATTTTTTATTTATGGTTTTAGTGAATCATTTTTAGAGTCATCTATAATAGATTAAGTTTTTGTAATTTATTTTTATAAATATGTCTTTTATTTATTTGTGTTTTAATGTTTGTTTTATATTTTTCTAGTTAGATATTGTGGTTTGTTTTCTATTTAGGTTTGAATATTAGGTTTATTTTTTAAAGAAAGTCTTTAAGTCTATTTTTTAAGTTTAAATTTTTTAAGTGTGTGTTTTATCAATTCGATTTATTTATATTTTAGTTAAATTTTTATTTATATTTGATTTGATTTGTTTTATGTGTAAAGAAAAGTAATATTTAATTACTTTTTTAATTTTAAGTTATGGTCAAATTTTTTAATGTTTATATTTTTGAGTCATATTTTATTGTTGTCATGTCTTTATGTCAAAAATTAAAAAATGAAAAATAAAAGTGTCAAAGTGTAGAGTTGTTTTTATTTTCATTTTCAAGTCTTTTTTAAATATGAGCTTTGAATAAGCCTCAAGAGACAATATTCAATAAGACTAGATTTTCAAAATATCATGTTTGTAATCAAATGTATTATCAGTTGAAACTGACATTTGAATTCCCTAAGTTCACATAAGGGAGGTAATATTAAGGGAATATAGTGTGAACTTATATTTAGTGTGAACATATATTATATTTTAAGTGATTTAGTTGAGCAAATCACGTAGAGTGAAATAATATAGGGATATTAGTTGTTAGAAAAACCACCCTATATTTGTGATAGGGGTTATTAGTTGGTACTTATTATTTGAACTAACATAATACTAGAGAATGATATCCCTATATAATGTAATTTTATTTAAATTAATAAAGGTGTGTTGGTTGATTGATTGAATTTTGTGTTTGATCCTTCGGCTCTTCTCCCACAGGGGCATCTTCAATATTTTTCTAGTAGGAAACTTACTCCAATTGAGAGGAATTACACAACAAAGTACGAAGCCCTTTAAATGGTATATACTCTATAAACATTTTAAAAATATATTTTGGCCACTCCTTTTATTTTTTTATATAGATCATGAAGCTTTAAAATGTCTGGTCAATAAACCTATGTTTTATCGCTGCATTTGCCATTGGATAGTATTGTTTCAGGAATTTCAATTCTCTATCATGGTCAAACTAGGAAAAATTAATTTTGGTCCTAACCATCTTTCTGAAATTGATTCTAGATAACCACTACATGCCATTAAGGATGACCTACCTGATGTTGAATTATTTTTTGTTTCTTGTGTTCTTGAAGAGTTGGAAGATATTGCATCTTTCTTAACTACTATCTCAATGCTTGATTTTCTGACTCCATAGGATAAGAAGTAACTCACAGTATGCACCACACCTTTTTCATCTCATTGAATGGGACCTCTATAAGCTTGGTTGAGATAAATTTCTTTGATATTGTGTCATAAAACATGAATTCTCTAAAGTATTCCATAAAGTTCATGAAGGCATTGTAGGCAGACACTATGTTGGGGAAGCTATGATGTGCAAAGTACTACTACCCATACTATGGTGTCCTACCCTTTTTCAAGATGCCAAAATGCATGTTAGGAAGTTTTATATTTGTTAGCATGTTGAAAAACCAAATCACTAGTATGTCATGGCATTATGCCCTATTCTATCTCAAGAACCATTTGAAAAGTGGGCCATTGATTTTTTTGGCATCATTAATCTAGCTAAACAATTTACAAGTTCCTACTATACCATTATAGTGAATGATTATCATATGCATTGGGTTGAGGCTACACAAATAAGGGATTATACTACTATTATTACTATGTACTTCATATGGGAACATATCATAACCCTTTTTAGACTCCCTTTACTAATGATCATGGTACATATTTCCTTAATGAAACTATTTGCATCTTACTTTCTAAGTTCATGATTACCCATCACAAAATAACACTATATCATTCCTAGGATAATGGCACTACCAAGGCATTCAATAAAATATTAGGCATAACACTTACAAAGATTTGTAATATTGGTAGTATAGAATAGGATGATAGAGTTTCTACAATACTTTAGGATTATTGAACAACTTATAAAAACTTGAATAAAAACACACCATTCAATCTAGTGTATGGCATGGAAATAATTCTACCAACTAAAATATTGGAAGCATCTCTTCATATTACACACATTGGACAATTGGATGAAGAGTCATCATTAAAATCACATCTAGATTCTTTATTTTAGTTGGATGAAGCCCATTTACTTAATCATTATAGTCAATATGTGGATAAATGCAAATAAAATGCATGGCATGATCGACACATCAAGCATAAGACATTTACCCTTGAAATGAAATTTTTGTTCTATGACTTCAAGTTTGTGTGCCATTCTAGGAAACTTCATATTCATTAGGATGGTCCTTTTATTGTTCATAAAATTCAACCTACTAGTGCTTACTATTTACAAATATTATAGGGTCAATTTATTCCTGGTCATTACAATAGTAGATGGATATGGTCGTACTTCTCTACTTAAAATTCTAGTTTTTGTAACAATAAGGCTAATTCCATTAATTTAGGATTTCCTATTTTAAATAAAAGTGTTACCTTAGTTACATGCAACATTTATTTTATAAAGTTTTGTTTATTTTTATAGTTTTAATTTTATGGAGGGCCATGACACACTTTTAGTGTGGGGTAAGAGGTAGTAAATATATTCATGTTAAGGATGTGTGCACAACTTAAACTTCAAAAGTTAAACAACCCTTCAATAAGAGATTACCACCAAATAGTTTGAAAATTTGAAAAGTTAAACAATTATCTTCCACTCCAAATAAAATCATGGGACAAAACATGTCATTAATATGAAATGATTATTTGTAATAAGTGTGTCAACATCATGACAAGACATTAACATTAAATGCATTTATGGTGAGAAGTAATGGTTAAAGAATGGTGGTTTTTACAAATTCATTAATGATGATAATTGATGGTAAAAAAAGGTGGGTAGTTAACATAATTTACCCCCTCAAACCTATAAATAGACTTGAGAGATCATTTTACCTTTTACCTTTACTATCATTTAAGTTATATAAACCCAAAGATCAAACTAAGTCCAGGTGATTCTAGAGAAAGTACAAGTTTAGATCATTGAAATCCCATAAATAGTTATTGAGAGGAATATTAATTAAGTAATAAAGCAAAAAGTTAACCCTAAAACATGACTTATGATAGAAAGAACTAGTAGTTACATCTTGTAGAGTTAGACATCCATCATTAAAGGGTAATGAAGTAGGAAACTTCATCTACACCATAATCATGTATTTTTTAGGAACATTGGACAACTGTGCCTTAACCTTTGGGGTCCACAAAGGGTGATGTGGCCTAAGAATAAGGCCTTAATAAATGATCCATTACCAACCATACTAGAAGAGGAAATATCACTTGGGAGAAGTAATACTAATCAAAGAAGAAACACGTAAAGAACAAGCATAGTGCATGAAAGGAAAATAATCTTGGATGGTGCACCAAGAAAAGAAGGTATAAGCACCTCCACCCCCACCATTTATGATAGAAGAGATTCAACACCTATATATAGTGTTGTTCATGAAAACTTGGGTCTCAAAAGTACCCTCTTATACCATATTATACTATAACCACCATCAATCAAAGAATGAGGTTGAGTTTCAAAATGGCTATCAGGTTGAGAACTAGAACACCAAAAATCAATTGATGTATGACCTCAAAATTTTCAATGCCTTGGATGCTACAGGGATATTTTAGTTTTTCAACCTTTCATACTTTGGAAAGCCTATAGAAGTAGTTAAGTTTTTAATCTCTCTCATCCATGATGTTTACCTCTACTTTGTTGGTCATAGCATGCATTACACCCAAGACAATAATCAAGGTGTCAGGACTACAGTACTTTAGTATGGACATGGAGTTTAACTTAGAAGACTTAGAAGAAATATCAAAAACAACAATGATGCTCATGTACCAAAATTAGGGCCATGCCATGCACATCAAAAACTTGAAATATCATGCCCTCTATATAGCCACACACATCATCATAACCAATATTGGTGACATCGATCATTGGAAAGAGGTGGATGTGGCTCACCTTTACATCACTCACCAGCTGACTAAGGGCCTAAAATAAAATTAGGTAATATATTTTTCCCACAAAATCATAGAGGATGTTGAGAAGACCCATCAGATACCAGGCCATAAGTTTATATTGGGGTATTTTTTTGTTAATGGTATTTGATGATATTGGTGTACCAGACTACACCTCAAGAAAACTAAAGTGGGCATATTTTCCTAAACACAAGTCCCCTTTTGAGAACTATAAGACATTCACATGATTCGATCATATCATTCCCACATACAAGAATAAATAAAGTCATGGTATGATGGCATGAAGGATGCCTTTGGGAATAAATGGTGCATTACTAAAGACTTGCTCATCTAGGTTGGTGAGAAAGCCTAGTTTTCCATAAAGAAACATTTTTATCTAGCATAAATCAAGATGGTCCCTTTGGGAGAACTTTGCATGGTTGAAGCTACCATGTTCCTTTTTATTTTAGTACTTAATAAACTTGGTAAATCACATTTTTTATGCACAACCTCTGACCATGAAAGTAGACCAAATTAACTTAGAGATTCACACTCTCTAGAAGATGTACATATATTATATAAATAAATCCTACAAAGAGAAGTGTGAGACTGGTCAAACCAATATCAAGGTCAAATAGACCATGGTTGAGAAACAAGTGTAAACTCTATTTTATATCCAAGCACTAAAATATTAAATGACCCTATAATCATAAAACAACAAAATATGTATTAGATCTTCCATGTCATTTATAATCAAAATACATTCTTTTCAAATTTTAACAAAAACAAGCCTAAATTACTTTAATTTATTCATTTTTGTCAATTTGATTTATTTTTAGCCTAATCAGCCCTTTTGGTAATCAATCAACCATTATGGGATTTTCTAACACTCTTTCAGCCCATTTCATGCATTTTTGTACTATTTTGGTCACTTAGTCAAACACTACATTGAACCAAATTTCCTCATTTTGACTAGGTTGACTTAATAAACTAAGTCGACCCTTTACATTTCCCCCCTTAGTATTAAGTCATCATAGTGGATTTTTTACTAGGTCAATAATCATGTACTAAATTTAGTAGCATGAAAAATAAATAAAGTCAGTAATTACCTACTAAGTTGGTAGTGTGGACTTAATAAATTTTTAGCCTACTAGGTCAACTAGATCGACCTAGTTAGTTTTTTCTATCGACCCCTTTTATTTCTAGTAATAAAATCATTTGGGTAGTTATTACTATGATCCCTTTAAACCCATTTCAAATTTTGTTCTCTAATACCCATAAAAATTTTCTTGGGTTCATTTTGGTTCCTATAATTTCTCTAAATTATAAATTTATAATAAAATAATTAATTTCAATAAAATATTCAAAAACAAGTTTGAGATTCTCAGTTGCCTACCTATGTTGCATCCATTATTGATGCTAGAAGTACCTCACATCTCAACTATCATCTCCTCACCATCATAGCTCGTTTGGTCTCTCATAGCTCTTTTTCTCTCACCCACAAGTCAAAAATAACAAATGACTTCCCTTTCACTCTATTTAAACTTTTTTTCACAATTCATTACCTCTTAAACATTTTCCATCAAAGTCTTCATTTTACTCATATATTTGTTTTTACTAATCCATTTTTTGAACCATAAAATGTTCTAGAATCATGATGTTGTAGATAATATTTTCCACTACTATATGCCTATATTCCAAAAATATCAATTTTTGGCTATTTTTTTCACTAATCTCTACAGGTTCACATAATGTTCTTCACATTTGGATGCCTTTACTTATCTTGTAGTCTCCTTATTTATCTAGAAAACTAAGGTAAGTAAAGGTATTTTTTTTAAATTATATCCTTTCATTTATCTTATTTACTATTTACTTTATTTTACTTAGCATCAACATTATGTGTTTTCAAGTTCTATTCTTAAAGCACCATCCCATGTTGCACTCATATGACACGTGATGATCTTCGAGTGGATCATATGTATACACATAATATTTTCAAACTTTTATCAATTACTAATGATCTTTATCTTGTAATAACTCATCGATTCTCAATCTCTTTGATTTCATGCCTTAAGGGGTGCATAGGGAAAGGTGTGGCTAGACTATTAGTGCTTCATAGGATTGTTGTCCCTTTTACCACTTGTTATCTACACACTTCTATCTTGAAAACTGTATCCCTAATATTGTTCTCTATTGCACACTCCTTATTCATTTTATACCTTTTTTCCCCCTTTTCCTAAACTTATCCCCTTTTTGACTATTTACTATACTAGGTCGACTGAGTCGACCCTGTATAATTTTGGGTGAAATTCATTTAGGGTCTAGGTCAGATCTTGGCCAACCTAGCCTATGACCCAGTGATTTCTTGTCCAAAATAATGATTGGTCAACTAGGATGACCCTATTAACTAAAACTTTTGAAATGGCTTAGGTTTAAATCTTATTATATATACAAGTTCATTTAACCATTATTTAGAGAAGAGAAAAAGAAGTAAGAGTTATTTCACATCTAATTATCCACCATTCTACTTGAAGAACAAGCATAAGGTTTCATGCATTTTTTAGAGATATAGATCTTGTCTTATGGAAAAGTCTTTTAGATGTATTGATAGCTTGTGTAGCTTATATCTAATTTGTCTTTGTCATCCTTACATACCAAAACAACCTCTTGTGAAGCACCTTGGCCAAGGGAGAGATTGAGGCTTGGTGGGTTCATATTCAAAGGTAAGTATTCCTAGATTTGTTTCTCTTTTATAAGAGTAGATAGATATGTATTTTTACTTCTCTTCCATTTATTAGGATTTCATATACATTGACATGAGAGTATGTCTCGTATGCATTTTTACTTCTATTATTTCTAACCCCCACTTTGTGCCATAAGCTTTGGTGAGCACTAGATTAGACTTTACTTTACTTGTTATTAGTTTAGTGAATATAAAACATAGGACCTAATAAGGGTTACTATGTGATTATGCTTGATTTGAGGCTTTGGAACCCTCCCTAGCATTGTGTATGTGATAAGAGATCCCCTTATTGGGTCTAGAAAATCCCAATATTGGTCATGTTCACAATTATCTAATGTGTTCCCAATCAAAATTATATGGTATGATCTATCTTCTTTGAGTTAGGATTTATTTATAGATATGATCTATTTTTGATTGCATAAAATTTGTTTATCCTTAACTAAATAATCTAGTCACCATATTATTTTTGAAGGCTACCTTGATATCTTGAGGATAATTCTTCCTCTTCTTACAAGAAGCATTCTATCTACCTAACACTATCAAAGACCTACCAACTTACTTTATTATTAGGTACTGATGGTTTACATACCACCTTGATTTATGATTAGTTTCTTGAGTTCTTGACTTTAGTTGGGGTGTCATATTATGCCCCTATAGCTACCATCCTATTTTAATTATGGTTCTCTTCTCTATGAATTGAATAGATGTTAAATTATTAAAAATACTTTAGGAGGTCCTAAATCCTATGCTTATATGCCTTTAATATTGAATTCTTGATTGTGTTCTACCATCTCCTTTGGTGGACTACTAATTCACTATCTCAAATATCATGTATTATCTTCACACCTCTTCCCCTTACCCATTGCAACCCATGAATGAGGGCCTCACACTCATATATTATTTATTCAACTAAACATAAATATTATTGCATAAAATTAATTTTATTTAAATGGAGAAAAAATCACAATACATGTTCCACTTTCATTCTTTCAACTAGATCCATCAAAAAATAGTTTCCATGTTCCATCATTATCTTGACTTGGAATGGTCAAGGATAGTATGACTACCTCATCCTCAAACATATAATATATCCCTAGTCTTGCCTCCTCAATGCTCTTTTAAGGATCATACCCATGGTTATCTATCCCCCACTCATCAAGGAATAGGTTTGATATGCCCTCAAGTGGCATAACTAGCTCTTGATCATTATGGTACTCATCCTCATCAATGATAGTTTAGTTGACATTTGATAGGTTAGGCATGTGGGACTCTAAATGGAACCTATATATTGGCTTGAACCTAATGGTAACCTTGGTATCATATCTAGTTTTAATACCATATAAGACCAGTCTAATGATAGGTAGCCTCATATCTTGTCAATGAAGTCCCTAGATAGACATAGGACAAAATAAGAGGGTAGATCAACCACAACAACATCTTAGGATATAGTGAAATTAGGGTAGGAATCTAGAATAAGATTTAGGTCCTTAGGTAGACTAATTGTCTTGATAGGATATTGATCTAGTTGGAAGACTCCCTTAGAATTAGGCTCATATTTTAACCCCAACTTGTCTACTATTTAATTTATCATAATAGATGTGCTTTCCCCACTATATATCATATAGTTATCTACTAGGAAATCCCATATTATGATAAAAATATATAAGGGAGGGGGTTTATCTACCTTTTTTTTTTGGGGTTCATTAGGCTAACTAGTATTGGTTAGGACTATACCTTCCTTTTATCTTCACTTGTCTAAAATGTTGAGCTTTAATAACTCTTCTTGAAGAAGGCCTTTCTACCCTGGAATAAGCGTAGTGTCGCACATTGGTAAGGTGACATGAGCCTTTTTCATCTAGTCTATAATGTTTATATGAAGGACACCAACCTTTGACTATAATTTAGGAGTAACAACACTACTTAGAGCTTGTGTGAAATGAGTTATAAAGGGAACCTTCTCATTCTGACCTTTTTAGAGTGGTTGAGCTTTATGGACTACATTTTATTCATCAATATTATGAATTGGTTGATAAGTTGAATGAGTTATTATCCCTATCTTTGAGTCACCACTCACTGCCCTTCTTTTATCCCTTGTATTGGCTATAATAGGTATATATACTTTAATTACACCTCCAAACTAATTGAATACACAATATCCAAGAGGACTTTATCCTTATTGAAATTTGAAAAATGTAGCCTCTAATTGATTATACTCCCCACCCACTCCTTTTTTATTTGGTAATTTATATTGAGTCATAAGAGGGACTTCTCCAAGTTGCAAAACTAGAGATTCTTTATGTTGTTTAGCAGGAGATTTATTGGGACCTTAAATTAAGTTGAAACTTTGTTTATGAGGTTTTACCCAAGGTAAAAACCATTGAACTTATTGAACATAGTTATTTTGGATGTGAACTAATAATCTAGAAGTGTTGGTATAGTTGGGGTTAATATTGTTGTATGGCCTTTCATGAATGATTTGCCCTTAACTTTGAGGATTAGTTTAGTATGGAGCTATATTGAACTAGTAAGGTTGATAAGGAGCTTGATAAATATATTGGTATGGATATTTATAGGGTATATTATGTAGAAGTTTATTCCTCTCTAAGCCCACTATTTTGTTATTTTACTTTGAGCAATCCTTTAAGCTTGACCAATATGTCTGCCTAACTAGTATATACCTTCTCATTATTGATTAGTGTAGGTATGGATGTAATGGTAGGCACAAGAGGATGAATATCCCAAAATAATGGCATAAAAGGCCTTGGTGTAAGTTTTATTTCTTGAATAAGATAGTTTTCTACCCTTATTTCCACTTTTTAGGCATCAAGAAATGCATTTCCACCCATTGATTAAATCACAACTGCCACATCATAATTGAGGGCTCTTGAATAGTATAAGAAGGAATAATTTTGGGTGGGTTTAACTAATATTGGGATCTTATCCCAAGTTTTATGAAACCTATAGTTAAAATCCACCATAAACTCTTGAGGTGCCATTTTGATTGTGATTAATTGTTACATTATCTTGAGTCACATTATGCACAAAACAAAGGTTTAAAATGTTTCTGATGTGTTCAAAATGAGTGGTAGAGCTATATCATATTAATTATCAGATAATTTTGAGAGAAAATACAAGGGTCTCATCAAACTATCTTTAATTCAAAAGGATGTCACCATTGAAAGGTAAAAAGGCCTAGTTTCTAGGTCTAGCCATTACAGATGTAGGGATTTTAGTAGGGCTATGTTGAATAGGATTAGGATGATTATGGGGTGTGGGATATGGATTGAACCTAGGGTACCTCTTCCATCTAGAAAAATCAAAAGACAATGCAATATATTTAGCTTCCTTACCCTTGGATGAATACCTTGTGATGACCTTTGGAATTAAACTTGAGTGTTAATTTGACACTAGAATGTCTAAATTCCTTGAGGTCAAAAATTATAAGAGTAATTTCTCCAACCTCCTTGAATTATGGTCCCACTAGGCATGCCAAAAACTATTATCACTTTATATTTCACCCTTGAGGTAAGGGTTTCAAACCTTCCTCATCTGATTGATACAATTGAATCACCTCTATGTATGGGTAGCCTAATGAATGAGGTGAGTCTCTAGATTTGGGGATAGCTCAACTGATGCATCATCTATGATCAAATCACTAAACCTAATTTTATTACCAAGGGATAAAAAAATACTTGAAAACAAACTCTACACTAAATAAGGTGATGCACCAATGTATTAGGTCTCCTCTAATTGATCTTTAAACAACATTTATGGATATAAAAATACATAATCACCAACACACACTCTCCAAAAAGACTCCTACACATCAACATTTCACATAGAAGCCATTCCAAATGCCTATAACCTGTGGGTGATGAATTAAATATCTAATAAAAGACACTACCAATCTATTTCCACTACAATAATAAGCATGAGCATCTTCACTCACCATGTGACATACATAATACCAATCCACTAACATATAGGTGAGAGACAAGGACCTATAGAGGGAGAAGTAATTCAACCACTAATGTAAATCAAAAAAGTATTGAACACACTAGAAACAATTATGGAGAAGGCTAAATCAGTCCTTGTATTAGCTCAAGTCTTCAAGATATAAATGAGTAGAGTTTTTTCATATGAAACAAAGGGATGTGTACAATGTCTTTCCAAGCCCAATTTATATAAATTTGAGAGATAGGGAGCATATGGTGTAGATATGGAGTGGAGAGGCCATAATGACCATCACCCATCTAAAAAAATTACAAACATGAATTAAGGGTATAGAATATCCCACACTCCTTATATCATGCATGATCTTAGCATAATTAAGGTCTTTAATGAGTACTTTGGGTGAATAAGTATTGTGGATGATCTATTTCCAGTCATAGTTGACTCCAAGAAGGAACTATACTCCTTAAAGCTAATCCACTATGCTTTGAAATGCATTAAGAGATCATGCACACATTTTGGGAAAGTAATCACATGTTTAGGCCCTTGAACATGGCCATTTTTTGCCTAGCTACCACCTTTCATGCCATTTGCATCCCATACAATGTAATTATCACCTTAGTGAACAAGAGACCTGATACTTAGACATTTTCAAGTGTGTGTTGAGATTGATAATGACTTGGAGAGGTTGATATAAGTATGCATCTACCCTAGAGATACTTTTCACCATGTGAGTAGACCTACAACACTCTCTTCTTAATGAAAATGAGGGTTACCTCTCCACTTGACTTCAAGTTTTCTCATTATACTTGATTGTGCCACTGTAAGGACTCAAGAATGATTTCTACACCATATGGCTTCAATATTCAAGAGGCCTTCCAACTCACTATGGCCTCTCCACTCCATCTCTACAATCCATAATGGCCTCAATCATCCATATCCTTCCAAAAAGTGATTACACCTCCTCCAAGCAACATTTCTAGTGATGATTCCATCCCCTTAGGTCTCGTTCCTTTAGGACTATAGTGCCCAACTTAGACTATAGCACCAAAACCTAGGGTGTCCATTTTTGGCACTCCTATCCAAGAGCATTTTTACCTCTAATGGTTAGTTCCTTTTGGTTCCTATTCCTATTCTTGTCATCCTAACACAAATATATTTGACTTATGACCAATATATTCCTATAAAAGCCCATTCAAAGTTCATTTAGAAGGGGTTGGAAAATACCACAAAGAAAGCAAGAATACAAGTAAGACTAATCAAGCATATTTCCCTATTCTCTACATACAACCATCCAATATAGCCACAAGCTTATTCAAATCCTTACACCAAAACTTATCCACCTTAATCACACCTAGTTTTAGTATTTTACATCTTCATACAAACTATTACACAAAACACATCAAGTGAGAGAACTTCATATGGCTTGATCACTCTTTAGAGTATTGGTATGTAGTCAGAATGCTCACATAAGGGTGTAGATACACATTCAGTGCATCTTACACACACTAACCCCCCCTCTTTCCCAAAGTTTGTCAAATCACAATGGAGTCTAGGGTTTGAAGACTAAATCTACTATATAGGGAGTCCCATAGACATCTAATAGTCTAAACTTCATAAGCATGCTCACACAAACATAACAAACAAAACCTAGAAAGCTCGTGTCTCTTGAATAATAGAGATAGAAGAGGAATATAGAAATGGACCCCAAGGTGTCCTATTTTAGTGGTCCTATCTAATCAATAAACAAAGGCTAGATCCTAATTTTCCATAGTGTCCTAGTCTTGCATAGTGAATTCTAGACTCTGTCTCAACCATCTCAGTTTGTTTCTAGCTAAGTTTTATTTTCTCTTCCTTATTACTATTTTTAGAAAGATTCAAATTATATAAATTAGCATCTTAATTATTTCATATTTATTTATTGATTTCCTATTCTAGAACCTTAACTAAATTAGGAATAATACACCAATATTCCCAAAACTATTAAATCATTTGATGAACCTGACTCACTTTGTTTATGCATAAAAACCCTAGAAACCCTAGGGAAAATTCTTTGTTGTTTTTTACAATTTTTTACTTTCCTATTTAAATAAAAAATTCAATATAATTTTTAAAATTTCATAGTAATTTTTTTAAAAAAATTATTCCAAACCCTATTTGCACATACTAGGTCCCTTTAAATCAAGAATTTTCCAATATTTTTCTAATTTTTTACCTGCATATTTAAATCAAAATTTCACATTATATTTTAAAATTCCTTAGTAATTTTAAAAATACTATTTTTCAAAACCCTATTTACATATAATAGGTCCCTTTTTTTGCTTGAGGTATCACCTTACATCTAAAATTAGATTTTGCATAATAACAAAAATGTATCTCACTTATTTACACCTACTTTTTGAATTTCTTCCAAATAATAAGGAGACCATACTCGGTTATATCATGTAAATGAATGATGAAGTCTACCATATGTTAATGCAAAGCTTCATTCTTTCCCTTTCATGCTTACTTTTCATAATAAGGGATGACATTACAAAATTTATTGCTAAAAGTGTACAAGATTTCAATATTTCTTTTGCATATGCTCTCTCTCATAAGGAATAATTTCCAACACTATTGTGATAAACATGTTATAAATTTTATGTTACAAGTCAAAAAAAATTATGTATTAGTACAAAATTTCATGCTCTTTATCCCTTGTTTTCTATCTCTCATGTAGAATATTCTTTATAATCATATTTTTATATAAATTATAAGTCTAATTACTTATTTAACATGTTATCTCTCTATTATGTGGAATTCAATCTATAATAAAATTATTACATACTTAGAGGATCCATTGCATATGCTAATAACCACTTGTCAAGTTTCAATGTCATATCTTATGCATAGAAAAGAATTTCCTTCTCCTCCTCTCCTCCAAGAGGGTGATAGCTAATTTCCCTCTAACCAAGTCCATGCTATCACCCCTCCAAAAGGTGAGGTATCCCATACTATTTTTCCTAATGCATACATTCAATGTATAGCTTCTTTAAAACCTCTTCAACATATGTGCTTACATGTTTAATCAGAAATAGCTAGGGTTTGCACTTGTGAGACTCCAAGGGATCAAATCATCAATATGAGTAAGATAATTTCATATTTACAAATGTAGAATCAGATATTACATGAAAATATCACAACATTAGAATATTAGATTATAATACAAAATCCTCAAAGGTACCCTAGTGTGAATCATATATATACACCTTCACTTAGTTAATTAGTTGCAAGCAATATTACATATCAAAATAAGAAATCACAACAAAGTAACTTTAAAACTAGTGATTCAAAATTCATTCATAGATCAACTAAGACTTCAAGTGAAGTACTAAGGTAAATGATTAAATCTAAATTTATCAAACTAGATATTATTGTGTATATCATAGAATGCATGGACATCACACAGATTCATGTTTGGTATTGAAACTATATATACAATAGATAATTACTAATGAGGACCCTATATAAGGTAAATTAGTCAAGAAATCCATAGTGAGGTAGGAACACATTCACAAAGGGTCAAATCTAAAAACAGTACAAAAGTGGTTATCAAAGCATAACTTAGAACAATAAAAGGATCAAGAATCAAAATAAGAGCAACAAATAGTACCAAAAGCATAGGTAAGGCATGGAAAAGATGCACATCCACCTCTCCAACATGAGGCTCAACTTTCAAAATAGTATGGGTTTGATCAAAAATACCTATAATAGTTTGATAATCAAGGTCAAGGGTTGGGAAAGCATGCTCAAGGAATCACTAATCATATCCTAGAAATTTATAATGTTTGTCACCAAGGTTTAGGATTTATTAAACATCCTAAGGAAAATCATTCACAAACATAATTTATCAAAGGAAAAGATCTAGATACAACAAAAGTCAACACTAGCATTCCATTGGTTCAAGATCAAGATAATAATGATGAGTGCAATAATATAGGCTATTATGATTTCTAAGATACCAACAATGAATCTAAATATTCAAAGTCATATTCATAGTTATTCTTTTGTGCTTCATGATCATACACAATCCCTCCCCTTAATACAAGACACCATGATAGGAAGTCTCACATGAGACTCATCGGTTAGTACCATCTCTTATTCGTATTACTTGTACATAGTCTTCTTATGCTTGATTGTACATAAATTTTTTCAAAAATATAAAAACATTCAAATATTTCAAAATATAAAAACATTCAAATAATTCAAAATACAAAAACATTAAAATAATTCAAAAACACAATAACATTTTAATTTTATGCATTATCCATGGTTTACATTTCTACTATAATGCTAGACTCACATTTATTTCTCTATGTTATTATTTATCAATTTATCTACATTACCATGCTTCACTTGATCTTCTTTGAGTGTGTGTAGTGACATCTAAATCCTTTATTATTTCACTCTACCCATTGAGGGGGCATCTTATTTCTACATTTAAGAAACACATTGATATATCTACCCATTGGGGGCATCTTCTACATAACTACACCATCTAGGTTATGTCATTCCTACACCACACACTTTAGTTATCATGTTGATGTACATTACTTACTATTTTACATAGACCACTCTATCAACACTCACTAGTATATAGCACTTGTGTATTTCTTAGCATATAACTAGTTTTGCTCTACATGTCTTACATACTTTCACTTCTTGCCTTGATTAGTTAGATGTAATTATATTTTTAATATTTACATGCTTTATTTTATTGATTTGTGTATCTATATGTGATTGTATTTCTTGACTCTAATTTTGTCTCCTGCATTTGCCTTAGGATATTTTCCAACATCCTTTGCTTCTATTCTTGTGTATTCTTTAGAACATTTGTTAAGCAATGTCCTTTGCTTATACTATTCTATATGATTGGCCCTCATTCCAACCTTTCGTATTTTCCAATTGTGTGTATATGTGGCATTTGAACATGCTTTGTATGCTTACTTTATAGTTTGAGTGACATATGTCCATGTCCCTTTTTTCTTAGACCTTTGGCCACTCTTGTATGTTTCTTAGTTATTGCCTTTCATGCTTCTTTGATTCTAATTTTTTACAATGCCATGATCCACATCATGCATTATCTTGCTTTCTTTGATGCCATGATGGGCATCATGCTCTATCCCTCCTTGACAACTAACAACTAATAACTAACTAAACTTCCAATTATAGATCAGTATATTACACATGTTATTACATTAATATATCTATCTAGGCATACCCCTATTGATATAACAATCTCTCATTACAAACCATGTTATATCTTATCAATTATCATTGATATATCATGTATCTTTGTAGCATAACATACTTCCATGGATATTTCTTATGAGGGTAGTCATTGCAGTGTCTTCATTCCTACCCTCAAAAGATGGGAAAATAAATAGGGGTTTTGTCATAGAGATCAAAACTCTCAGTAATTGAAAAATTAGTTTTTAGAACACCTAGAACAACTAGATTTTAAACTAGGTAGAACAAACCAAGTAGATAGTGAAAATTATAGAATATTCATCATAATTAGCCCAAGACAATAGTGACAAGATTAGACTACATTTATAGACAATAGGATGCTCATTTTTAGTGCTCTTATCCAAATTAAAAAAAAATAGGTTTTTCATAAATAGGCAAAAAAGTAGGTTTAACTATAATTTTTCACATTCAAACCAATTTAGATATAACAATTTTAGTACAATTTTTCTCATAGAATCTAGATATAGGGGGCATCATGAATGGCATGATGGCTATCACTTCTATTTTCAAATAGGGTAGTTGGTATAACTTCTATATCAAAATCCATGTTACAAACACCAGTGATTAAGGGCAATGTGCATGGCACATTTGTCTTCTTTTCTTTTCAAGTTTAGTATATTACCTAGGCATTCTTAGTAGTTGCATGCCTTACTCCATACATAAGTGGTTAGAATCATTTTGAAGTGGATTTCATACAATCCTAACCTCCACATTTTGGAGTGGCTTTCATACAATCTTAATCTCCACCTTTTGGAGTGGCCAAGATTAGCCTAGTTTCTAGTATACATTTGGCTAACCACACCAACAATATCAGATTACAATGCATTCATGACCTTTAAGATCCATCTCATATGACATAAATTCATACTAACATCCATTTATAGCTTCACTTCAAGGGTAAATGATGGAGCCAAAGGACTAGTTAGCCTTTGTATTCTTGAGCCACCTACTCAAAGGGATTTGATATACAGTCTAAAAATCAATTAATACATGCATGATCACATAGCTTTACTCAGTGGGTGATGATGGAGCCAAAGGTCCAACATTTACATTTTTGAGCCACTCTTGAGGAATTGAGCACTCAGATCTGTTTGTGATATTAATCTTGGTACATCACATACCTAACATTACTCAACATCAAAACAAGTTTTGTATTGGTTTGCATACTTGGTGATGTGTATTCATTCCTTTTTCTTCCTCTATCTTTTACCCAACTTTGTACATTTTTATTTTAGATACAACATATCTAGTAATAACTAATCTCCTCTTTGTTTTCTTTTATAAATTTATACTTCACAGTGTGCTCTCTCTATGCACACCCAACACCACACATCTTCATGAGCTTCACCCTTGTAGGTAAGCTTAGGTACACTTTATATTCTCCTTTATCCTAGTATTTTTTTTTAATATATCACTAGAATAAAGGGGAAACAAATTTAGTCATATAAAATGTGAAAATTGGTAACTTGCGTGTGGCTTATGACATCCAACCCATAGGTCCCTCTTGCTTTCTCTCATGAACCTCATAGCCATCTTTTCACTAATTCATAGTCATTTTTATCCTTCTAGATAGTGATTACACCTCCTCCAAGTATCATTTCCATTGATGATTCCATCTCCTTGGGTCATGTTCCTTCAAGACTATAGTGCCTAACTTAGAATATAACACTAGACCCTAGGGTGTCCATTTTTAGTGCTCCTATCCAACTGCATTTTACCTCCAATTGCTAGTTCCTTATATTTCCTATTCCTCTTCTTGTTATCCTAATGTGAATACATTCAACCCATGACCAATAAATTCCTATAAAAGCCCATTCAAATTTCATTTAGAAGGGGTTGGCAAATATCACAAAGTAAACAAGACTACTCAAGTATATTTCCTATTTCTTTGTATATAGCCATCCAATATAGACACAAGCTTATTCAAATCCTTACACTAGTCCCTATCCACCTCAATCATACCTAGTTTTAGTATTTTTCATCTTCATACACACTATTTCATAAATCACATCAAGTGGGAGAACTACATATGGCTTGATCCAGCTTTGGAATATTGGTATGTAGGCAACATGCCCACATAAGGGGTGTGGATACACATTTAGTACATATTTCACACACTAACCCCCCTCTTTCACAAAGCTTGTCAAAGCACAATGGATTTTAGGGTTTGAAGACTAAATCAGCTCTACATGAAGTTTTATGGGCATCCAACATTCGAAACTACATAGACAGGCTCACATAGACACAGTGAATAAAACCCAAAAAGATCAGGTCTCCTAGATAATAGTGATAGGAGAGGACTACAGTACTAGACCCCATGGTGTCCTACTTTGGTGCTCTTATTTAATTAATAAATGAAGGTGAGATCTTGATTTGTGATAGTGTCCCAATCTTGCATAGTGAATTCTAGACTCTATCTTAGTCATCTCAATCCATTTCCATCTAAGTCTTATTTTCTCTCCCTTATTACTATTTTTAGAAATATTCAAATTACAATCAAATTATATAAATTAGTAGATTAATTATTGCATATTTATTTACTAGTTTCCTATTCTAAACCCTTAACTAAATTAGTAATAATACACCAATATTCCCAAAACTATTAAATCATAGTCACTATGAATTAGATATTTTTGGGAGACCTCGTATGGACTTCTCCTCTTTATTTGAGACCACCAATTGGGCCTTGAGTATTCTCCATATATATATATATATATATATATATATATATATATATATATATATATATATATATATTCAATGAGGTACTTAATTTTATTATCTAAATCAATCATGTTAATGGAGAAAATAAAACCTAGGAATCCTGAAACACCTTAAATAACATAAAAATCCATAAACTATGCTAAATAGCCCATGAACTCATTTGGATCTAGTTTGTGTGTGTTGGTCTTGAGACCATGTGAAATTTTGTTCCCTTTGAAATAGGAACTCTTCCATGTTATTGAATCACCCCTACAACTTGAATAAAGCACCATCTATAGACTTGTAACCTTGATATTGGTTGCCATGAGAACAAGTTGTGTTATGTTTGGAGCTTTTCTTTTTCCTAAACATGATGGGCATTGAGGAAAATCAAAGGAGATATGATATAACCCATTGGTGACCATGTGAATTATGTGATGAGCATGGTAATAACATAGATACTCTTTAGTTATCATCCTTGATCTTTATTTCTTAATGAACTATAAAGATTCTAACATACAAACTTGCAACATACCAACTATGGAAGATTTGATGTTGATATATCCTTACAAGTGCCATGAGGTCATGCTTCGAGAATCTTAGGACACTCATCAAACCCTTGGATATATTCCCCCATGATAAAGTTATTAAAATGAGTTTGAACATTTCTCAAAACTACCTATAACCAAGCTTTTGGAGTTTTCAAAGGGTTTAAGACCATCTATGGGTCTTAATTATTATTCATAAAGACTAGGGATTTGATCTCAAAATAATGCCACTATTTTCAAGCCCACTAGGGACCCTACCTTTGGCTAAGATATTGGGCTCTAATTCAGCCTATATGGATCATACCATTCACTTGAAAATAGCCCTTATGAGTTTATTAAGAGCTCTATGGAGATTCTAATGTATTATCTTCCTTTATTTTGGCTTTATGAACATAGATTCTCCTCTGTGATGCCTGCAAAGAATCTCCCATGAGATATCTAACCTTTTAGACCCTGTCCTAGTCATACTTGTTCATTCATTCTTGAGATCACCTACAAAACATGTTTTATTTACATTGTTTCATTTTTGAGATCTTGAGAATCCATTGGATACCAAAAGGATGGAAATGAGAGGTAAAATAGACTTTTAAACCAAAGGTTACAGATAAAGGGAAGTTAAAAAGTCACTTTTCAATTTTATGGGGGTTTATGGTGAATGAAGGATGTTTGACCGTTAAAAAGACTTTTATTGCATATGAGACCACCCTATAATATCTTTATAATGGCTATGAGACTTTTGGGGACATTTTATGCTTGGCAGTGACTTTGGTGGATAAATGATGTCCTAGGAGCCTATTAACACTGTTCACATGGTTTGAACATCCTTCCAGGAAATACACACATGATATCATATGTACTAACAATTAAATTATTTACCTTAATATTTGTTTAAAACCTTAAAAGATACTAAAGGTTCTAAATAAGGTTACCATTCTTCCCTCATAGTAGCTATAATCCCCTTGATTTTGCCACATTCTATAGGTCCTTGTCATGATTTAATGAACACAAGGCTCATCATGGACTAAAACATCATAGGTCACCCCATTATGTTTAATTTTAGATAATAAATGTCACACTAAGACTTAATTTAGACTATTAGACATAGACAACATAATATAGAACCTTGACACAACTCCAAATAAGATAAGATGGTGACTACCACATCACTCTTTGACATTATCACACCATATGAACATGTTGCCTATGAACCTAGTGATAATTGACCCTCTCCTAGACTACCATGACATCCTAAAGACTCATGAAGATAAAAAGAACACTATTCAAGTTCTTATAATCATAAGTTGATTCATTTTGATTCCAAAGAAATAAACACATCAATAGTTACATCTTCTTCTCTTGATGTAATGATGATATTTATAAACCCTACTACTCTATCTCATTATTTTTATGCTTCCTTATTATATAGTTATGCATGTCATTCATGAATATAATTTGACACATTTTAGAACTATTTGGGAGACATTTGATCATTTTCTAGAGATCTACATCTTGATAACTACCTGCGTTCCACTAGAGTGGGAATTCAGTAGTTTGATTTTTTAGGGTCTCTTTTTTGTGAAAGGAAGAGACATAATTTATTATAGAGGGACCTAATACAAAATTTTCCATGTTAAATTTTGATCTTACCTTCTCTCTCTTATTTTTGGAGGGACACCTTTACTGTAATTTGAAGGATATAGGGTGGATATATATAGTTGTAGTTTCTAGTGGAAATTTGTATCCCACTCTTCTTATTTTTTCTCTTTTTTGTGTGGGAAAGAGTTTTTCCTATAGTTTTTATCCTTTTATCTAATTTATGAGAGATTTATATGTACTTGGGTACCTCATTAGGCCTTTATTTCAAGACCCAATTCTTCTATCCACCTAAGATACACTTAAGGGGGATGTTGGTGTAATCTTTTTCCCACTATGTGGTTTTACCTACATAGTCTAGTAAGCTTGCTTAGGTGTCACTTAGGTCTGTAATAAAGGTTATTGGGGAATATAATCCCACATTCATGAGTATTTGAGTACATGTCTACCTTCCACCTATATATATATATATATATATGTATATATATATATATATGTATATATATATATATATATGTATATATATATATATATGTATATATATATATATATATATGTATATATATATATATATATATATATATATATGTATATATATATATATACCTTTCTTAAATCTATTTGGCTAATTAATATAGAACAAACCAAAAATGTTATTAAATTTGAATGGTTTTTTATATTTTGAAGTTTATTACTCTTATGTATCCATGTTTTCATTACTCTATATAGATTAAAATTCATTCATTTAATCCTACATATTTTATCCTAAAGTGTGGCCCACTCCAACATGGTATCAAAGCATGGTGGGCCCATAACCTGTTGGTGTAGGCTTTTCCCCACTATGTGGATTTACCTACACAGTCTAGTTAAATTGATTATGTGTCACTTAGGTTAATAATACAGGTCATTGGGTAAGATAATCCTTCATTCATGAGGATGTGAGGATATTTATATCTTCCATATATATATATATATATATGTACCTTTCTTAAATCTATTTGGCTAATTAATCTAGAACCAATTAGGAATGATATTGAATTTTAATGATTTTTTACATTGTGAAGTTTCTTACTCTTATGTGTTCATGTTTTCACTACTCCATATAGATTCACCTTCATATATTTGATCTTATCTAGTCAATCCTCAATTTTTTCCTACTCCAACATCAACTAGGAGGAAACCTCCCATTATGGAATCAAGTCATCTTTTCCTACCTATTTTAATAAACAATAGACTTATCAAAGTTACCATACACTTTTAAAAAAATGTTAATTTCTTAATTAATTATGTTATACATAATAAATGTCAATAATATTGATACATATATTTAATTAAAATCATTAAGGATCTTTCCTATTAATGAAAGGGTTGTTAATCCCTTCTTATCACTTTTACTACAACTGCATTTAAAACTTTGTAAGAAATCTCCTCCTTGAAGGTATTTAAATTTTATCTTAATTTTAAGTCACATATGAAAAATAATTAAGTGACCCATAGTATCATGAATAATTCTACTAGTTTAATAGATTTAAACACATCCACCTCCCATTAATGATCAACTTACTTTACAACATTAAACTATCATTATTAAAACATGAAACTAATTCATCATAATAAGACATCAATTTAAATTTTTATTTATTAATCTAAAATGAAAACTTATTTATTGAATTAAAATTTAATAAATAATTTGACTTAATTCACATAATTCAAGTTTACCCATCCACTATTTTAAGACAATATGTTAGCCATATTCTATAAAATTGCCAGCACTTGTAGGCTTTTGATAATGAATAGGGTAAAATAAATTTGTCACCAAACTATAAATTAACCATGAATCAAGTTTATTATTAAAAATATCCATAATTATTTTAACATTCATCAATAATATGACAAAGGGAAACATCACAACATTCATAAGATACTGCCAACCATAATTGTTAACATTACTTTAATACAATATTATAATTTCATAATGTATGGTACAGTTGCATACTAATATTAAAATATTGATTGTGGAGACAATAATAACAACTTTAAAAAATATTCATATAGATACAACTAATTCATTAATAAGTAATGATATCCCAACCAAAACTGAACCAAATGAAACTAATTCTGACTAAACATACCATTCAACTCAAGACAAACAAAGTAAAATCAAGTTCCATTAATTAAACGGAATAAAAAAATATTTTTTCCTAGATTGTTTATATTAATCATTCATTATAAATATATAATCAATTCCTTTGAATGTAACACAATTTATTAACCAATAATTTATACAAGTAAATACAAATTTACTGATGTCTACAACCATACATGGAAAAATCAACATGTTTTCAACATAATGAAATTATAATAAGATTTCAAGATATGCACAATCCAAAACATCCATGCTTTAACAAAATTAATCTCATTTATATCCACATAAATTCTATGGTTGTGATAAATCAAATAATAAGGAATACATTTCTTTCAACCATATTTTCTATCAAAATAAGACTATATCAAATGCATCCAAATAGTTTCAATATAAATACCATAATGAATATTAAGGTGGTTGTAGCATATTCATCCAAAACTAAAGATTAAAGAAATAATTTCCATTTAAGTTAGACCTTCCATTTGAAACTAAACATATATAAAACTAGTTATAATTCATACATTATAAATGAACAATGCTACTCAAGCCAAAAGAATCATTAATACATAAATATCTGCAATACAAGCCATACAAAAAAAATCCATGTGCCTCAACAGTCATTGGCATGAATTAGTAAAACTAACTATTGTCATCTTTATAGGTTTGTCTCTTATTTACTTATTGGAATCAATATCAGTGACATAAATAATGATACAAATGAGCCCATCCATGATTTATTAAAAAACCCATAACCCCCCAACCATCATTTTTGGGCTACAAGGAAACACTCAAAGGCCATCCAAAATCATAAAGAAAACAAAATGATAAAGGTAATAACAAAATCAACATCCACAAAAATGGGTCCAAAACATAGTTACCAAACAAATCATAACTAATAATAGAATATGTAAACATAGTTCCACCAAAACTAAATGCATTCATGGCTAAAATTAATTACTATAAATATTCCATCTAAAGGAGAGATAAGCTCAAGAAAATTATACAAAAGTAAAAAAACATCCACAATCAGTTGTTCAACATTTTGACAATAACCCAACATTCAAATTTACCAATGGACATTTAAAATCCTATGTTAGGGTTTCATCATTTTTATAAACAAAGTGGTCATGAGACCATTGGTCACATAGTTTTTAAAACCACAACTATTCTAGGGTCCATTAATCACTAACTCAAATGGAAATGGAAAAGATAAAACCTAATGACTATAGCATTCAAGTGAGAGAAAAAGATACAAAAAGGTTCAAAACATAATTTAGAAAATTACAAGTTTATTTATGAACCCTTTTCTCTATTTTTTCTCTTTTCTTTATTTTATCTCACATGCTCATTTCAATAGTAGTCCCCCTCATTTTCATTTCTATTTCCCTTATCCTTTTTTTTGAACTCCAAGCTTTTACCATCCCAAATGTATTCCATCATGGGATCTATAAATATCCAAGATATTAAATTAAATGGCATACAAAGCATAGAATTCTATGGAACCATAGGTTCCACTCATTTCTTAAACCATTATTTTAAAAAATAAACAATAATGGCCCAAATTGAATACCTTTGTTTCCCAAGCCGAGGTTAAAAACTCCTAATCATTAAAAATGATTAAACATTCTCAATGATAGTTATAATGCATGGTGTTAAATTACCATGAACCCCTTATTTGTCTTAACCATATGTTATGCATTAAACCTTTGGAGACTAACAATAGTCCCATTAATCTCCCACATTAGTGGCTCCACCATAGTTTTATATTCACTAGTTTGTCTTCCAGAAAGGATTTTAAAACCATATTAAAATTGATCTAAAATAAATTAGAAGGCCCCCAAGGTATTATCATTATATAATATTTACACTTTACAACAAGCACAAATATCCATGTGCTAATGATGACTACTATAAAACACAAAAATTAATTATGAAATAATAAACACAATACTAAAAACACAAGGACTTGGTGGAAATAAATGATCTTACATAATTACCTTTTTTATTTTCATTTACCTCTATGAGATTAGTATGAAATTTAGGTGGTCCTTGATAGGAATTACCTGCATATAGAAATAGTCATGAAATCATAATTGTGATAATATAACTAGCTAATGAAATAAAACTAGAACAGAATTATTAGGCATGAATTTTATAAATAAAATGTAATTCCACCATGTTTCACCCCATAAAAAGTAATACTATCACACATAACAATGAAATATACAAATAGATCAAATGTTACCCATGCTAGATATGACAAAATCATGTAGAAGAAACTATGAGGTAGCTATAAACCATGAAAACTATGGAGAACTAATTGATTCAATTAATAATGTAGACTATGCATCACTAGAACTACAAAAATATTGGCATGACAGTAATATTAAAAAGTATAGAAATACATAATGGGGTTTTGGAGAAATAAATATTTCACAAATTTCACTATAGTGTTGAAAATGAAAATTGGGAAGGATTTTATGGAAAACACACTGTTAAACTAGTGTTAAAGTTTTTGAGACTAAAAAAATAAGTAAATTAAATATCCCAAATGGTGTGTGTGTGCGTGCACACACACAAACACACAGGGGTGTGTATGTGTTTGTAGGTTCATTTTACCATTATATAAATTATGGGTGTTATGAATTAATAATTATATTTCATTTTATATATGAAATTTTAGTTTAATTGTGTTTGAGTTTAAAATATACTTGACTCCTTACAAACCCTTATACCTAACCTTACTAGATAAATTATTGAATCATGAATAATAGTTATTTTTTTAAATAGTTTTAACTAATGAAATTTACTATGTTATTGAATCTATTACATGTATTATGGAAGATCATATCTATGAATTTTAATATGAACAGAGAACCATCATGGGTAATAGTCAATAATTGTGAAAGGTAAACCAAGTGTTTATATCTTAACTATAAACCATAACATAGGTTTAGTAGGTAATCCTATAGAACTATTAAACATTATACATTCAACCTTTGGTAGTAATATTGTATTTTTTGTTGTATGATTTTTCCCATTTATAGATTTACCTACATGATTTCTATTCAAATTTATTAGGGTGGTTAATGTCATTAGAGTAAAATAAACTTGATGTATTTTATAATAGTGAGTTGAGTCGTTGCCTCTTTGGTGACCATATTTCTCACTATATAATGTACCTCCTTTATAATTTTTGGCTAATCAATGAATAAAGCTTTTGATGCAACTTTTGTTGTGTTGATTTTGATTTAACCTAATACTAAGATTTTCATGCAATATTAGACACTTAAAGATAATCAAGAAATCCAATAAGGTATTATATCTTATCTGATAGTTATTTTTCCATTTTAAAAATCTTCGATGAGATCTTTCTTGCATTCATTGTTACTACCTTTATTGATTTTCAATATTTTGAATAGTTTAGTGGGATTTCATGAAAATCAATGAAAACTATATAACTTAAGTCTCAAATCACAAAAATATATAGAACCATTAAATTTTTAAGGTTTTAAAACCCTAGGTTTGGCTATAAACATGACCTAGTTTTGTGACAATCAATTTTGGCCATTTAGGGGGTTTTAGGGATTTTTCAATGATTTCATAAAAATCCATGTAGTTAGGCTCTCTAAGGTAAAATCCTTTTCTTTAGTTTTCTAAGTTTTTAGATATCCTTCATATGTATTTGGTGATTTTTAAAGTGGTGTACAAATTCTAGTGTTTTTCATGGCTTGTATAGAGTTTTTGTACCTATTTTTACTTGTCAAAAATATTGATTGCATTGGCTTATCAAAACCCTGACATTAGAGTTGGAGGCTACATGTGTAATGCACAATCCTGACTATAGGAATGAACTAAAATTATGTCATAAAAACTTTAGCTTGTGTGTGTAGTCATCAATCATAAATGTAATGGAGGCACACATTCTTGATGACTGTAGGTAATGACTACAACCCTAACAGGTTTTTCTAACAATTATAGTTAATGACTACTTCTACAATAAAAAGTTTTGATGAATGCAAGGGAGGCACATAATCTTGGTGACCATGTTATTATTCTAAAACTCTGATGATGGCTATAGGGATGTCAAATTTAAGCTTATGAATTGTGACACTATTCATTTGAAAAATAGATAAATGTTTGGGTTTATGTCACTCCCACATCAATCAAATCAATCAAAAATGTAGAGGGAGATCACCAATCATATCCCTCATCCCTTGGTCAATGATATTTAATCCCTTAGTCACTTCCAACTGAATATTTCTTAACTTTTTCTCCAAGGGGACTTACTATTTTTGGGGGAACTTGAGTCAAAACAAAATTAGACCTTTCGCTCTAAGGAACCATAATTTTTTTGGTGGAATTTGATTCAATATTTTCCACCTATATTTCCACCCATATTTTCTATATGCTCAATATTTTTAAAAATGCATATCTTTTGATCGGTAGCTCAGATTTGAGTGCCATTTTATTCAAAAGTGCTTTTTAATTCTCTATGCATTTCTAGTCATATTAGTCCCACTAAAGATCCATTAAAAATAACTATTTTACTCTCTTAGATGCATTATCGGCTAATATGAACATCCCTCTAGTTCCTTTTACTTAATAATCATTCAAGATGCATCCTTAGCTAAACCTAACATCTATACAAGCATGCTTATATTTTAAAATTTAATGGGGGATCATTATAAAAGTTATAACTAGGTATTGTGTGGTGTTGTGTAGTTTCTATTTTCTATATTTTTTCCTTACTAGATAAAAATAACCTCTTTTATACACTATGGATTCAATTTCATTAAGTACTCTCACACCATTAAATTATTATGACTGGAAATATAGAATGGAAATAATTTTATAATCTAAGGGTTTTCATAAAATTAAAATGGGCAAAGAGACTGAAACCAAAATAGAAGTAAAAAAACTAAATAGTTTAACCATTGTGATAAATTTTATGGACTAATATGCCATTCTATCTCTCTTGATCTACTCTTTCACATAGAATATGCAACACCACTTAATGAAGTATGGAACACAATGGAAATGTTATTTGGGAAGTGGGAAGTGATGAGAGGCCATGAGATACAAAATGAGTTCATTAGTTTGAGCCTAATTGACATTAACACCCTACATGATTTATTTACCAATTTTGTATCTATGAGGTTATAGTTAAAATAATGTGGAATAAATAAAAAAGATGATCAACTTGATTTTTATATACTCTCCAAACTAGGTCTAGACTATTCTATGTTTGTGTCCACCTTACATGACACAAAAGTTATCTTGGAAATGTAGGGAAGATGCCTTATTTAGATACATTATTTATTTAATTGATTTTGGAGAAAGATAATTTGATATAGATGGGCATAATGAAGTTCTTACAATATCATGCACGTACTGCTAAGAAAGAGAAGGCTTCAAACATCAAAGAGAAGAAATAGAATAAAAAGGATCAAGAGAAGGATATAAATCCTAACACCTATAAATCAAACAATAAGACCTCATATTCTAGTTTTAAGCATAATAAAAATAAGGTCAAGTGTATTTTTTACTCAAGAAATCATGATGAAAGCAAATGTTTGAAAAAGTAGATTGACCAACTAATTAAGATCTCAAGAAGCATAATATTTGTGTCCCTAATTATTCTAATTAGATTTCATCAACCCATGAATCTTCTAAGGTAAATGATAATGGTAAATAAAAGGGAAAAAATAATGGTCAGATGAAATTAAAGGGCAAGGTCTTATTTTCAATTGTACCTCAAACTTCTACACGGGTCATTGACTCTAGTGCTTCACATCACATGGCCTTTTCATAGATAGAATTCAATTCCTTAGAACCATGTGACATGTACTATATATAAATGGTTTATGACACTTCTAAAAAGTTTATTAGGAAGGGGTTATTTGAAGTGAGTGGTGAAACATTCAATAACGTTCTAAGTATTCCCTCACTTTCAACTAATCTCATATTAGTTTACTAGATCATTCACCTTGGTCTAGGCATCTGATTTGAGTTCACTCCATATTTAGTGTATATTAGAGAGATGCACAATGATACTATATTAGTAGTCAGAATGGTTAATCATCAAACTTGAATATATAACTTCTCACACTTTTCTCCTTATCCTCTTTTAGATTCTTCTTCCTTGGACTCACATGAACTTGATGACATTTTTGAGCTAAAGCATACCTCTATATTTATGACTCTTCTAGCATAGATGACTACAGTAGTGATGGGGACACACATATACCATCTCTTTTTCCCCCTCCAAATACTGGGTAGTTAATTATTGATAAACATACCTCTAGTCCACTTAATGCATTAAAAATAAGAGGTATAATGATTAAGGACACATTAGCAATGAGGTAGTTTATTCCATAGTTATAGGGTATTTCAAAGTCCTTATTAGCTTCTACTCCTATTAAACCATCACTACATAGAGTATTTTTTCTTTCCTAATTTTCATGAGTAGAACAATTACTTGTTTAGGAATCATACCTTGGTTGAAGATATATCAAGCACATGACAGACACATTCATTATCCTAGGGTGATCTATTCTTCATTGCATCTACTTCTAGTCCATAATTACTCTCAGGAACTCCATTTAAGGATACATGATGGCTAAAATTATTTATAGACTCTAGTAAGGCTTTTTATCCCTCTCCTCTTATTTTCTCTCTTTTTTGTGAGGAGTTTTGTCCTATGAGTTTTATCCTTTTCTCCATTTTTTGAGAGTTTCATTATGCTTGGATACCTCAACAAGCCCCATTTTTGGGACCCATTTCTTCTATTCACCTAAACACTTTAGGGGTGTGTTGGTGTAGGATTTTTCCCACTTGTATTTTTACTTACATGGTTATTATTCATATTTCTTTGGGTTATTAAAGTAATATGGGAAAATACAACTAATGTATTTTCTAATAGTGATTTTAGTTGTTACCTCTTTGGTGAGATAATTTTTCACTATATAATGTACCTCCTTTATACTTTTTGGATAATTGATGAATGAATCTTTTGATACATTTGATGTAAATTTTGTTGTGGAAATTTTGATTTCACCCACTCCTAGGATTTTCATGCAATCTTGGACATTCATATATTTTGGAGCAATCCAAAAATATTCATCTTATTACAAGTATAAATAATATTAAAATGAATAAATAAAAATTTGAGGTTATAAGTATTAAAGTCTGTATTCAAATTGATCACTAATTTGATCCCTCATAAGTCTTGTGGTAATAAGTACATGTTAATGGTTTGGTTATCAGTTGATTAAAAGTTCATGTATGAATAAGGAAGATTTTTAAAAGTACTTTAAATAACCACATGAAAACCTAATACCCTGCATGGTATTGTTCATAAATGACCAGGAAAAGTTATGGACTCAAAAATAGAAATCATATTATTTGGTAGAAGACTAGGTTACACACCACCAATGATATTTTAATGTGTAATACTTTTATGTAAAATCATGATAAATAAACCACTTATGCTGATTTTTTAATAAATTTTTCTTAAAGTTAATAAGGAAAAATTATATGGTTATATTTAAACTTTCAATATATAGAAATCTTTAGTATAATCATCTCTCTCTCTCTCTCTCTCACACACACACACACACACACACACACACACACATGTGTGTGTGTGTGTGTGTGTGTGCACATGCATGCACACACATACCTACACATGTATGCATGCATGAACACACACACATGTGTGTGTGTGCACATGCATGTGCACACATACCTATGCATGCATGCATGCATGAACGCACACATGCACGCGTGCACGCACGCACACACACACACACACACACACACACACACACACACACACACACACACACACACACACACACACACACACACACACACACACACACACACACACACACACACACACACACACACACACACACACACACACACACACACACACACACACACACACACACACACACACACACACACACACACACACACACACACACACACACACACACACACACACACACACACACACACACACACACACACACACACACACACACACAACAAACACACACACACACACACACACACACACACACACACACACACACACACACACACACACCATTATTTATGGTTTCCTATTTTTAGTGTTTTGTACACCCAATCCAATTGATGGGATGGGTACGGCCAAAGTTTTGTTCACTAATGGTTGGGATTATCTTTTCTAGTCTGAGTATGGATAGAAAAGAGATTTATCCATCTAGATATAATTTTTATTAATAATTATTTAAACTAATTACTTGTCTATTATATGATATATATGGCCATACATGTTTATTTCAGCTCTTATAAATTCATGCAATATATGGAAATTTTATCTATGATTTATTTTCACTTTATAACTATGTTAATAGTTATTATTGAAGACAAATTTTGTACCCTTGGAGAGGGTTATTTAGGCTCTCTCCAACTAAGCTAGACAATGGGAACAACTTAGGCTATGGGTATCCTATGGTGATGTTAAACCTCTGGAGAAGGCTGACTTCTTCTTGATAGATCACATAGACTAATGTTTCTACTTTGAAAAGGGTTAGAAAGGGGGTAATAGGGTTACTAAGGAAGATAAAAAGGTGATGCACCAAATTTAAATGATACACTCACATGATATTGAAACCAACACTAGATCAACATAAGATAATGTTTGCTCACACAATCTCACAAAATAGCTAATATCATAAGAATTTCATGAACTAGGCTCACCAAGCAATCAAGGAAGCAAAGAAAATTCTAAGACTCACACCAAGCATCTATTGATGGTAACAAAAACACAAGTTTAGACCTAAAAATGGCTCAAAAACACCTTAAAAGAGGTAAGGAAGAAGGACAATGGACATGGAAGAATATCCTTCACAAGGCCATCATGAACAAACTTAATAAACATTATTCAAAGTCAAGAGATAGGTAAAATTATCTTATTGCTTCAAGAGGTATTTCTTACAAATTTTGATAGGGTTTAGCCTTGTCAAATGAGATTCTCTTGCTCTTAAAAAATTATAAAATCCTTTTGAGATTCCAAAAATTAGAGAGAGATAATCTTAATGAGTATCTTTTTTTACAATGGGAAAAAAATGGGAGATATAAGAGAAAGGGGAAGAGAGAGAGAAGGAACACACTGTTCATAATCCATTAATGAGCTATCACCACCCATCAATGCTCAACCATATTTTGATCCAATCAGGACTAATCTTTTATTAGAAAGTTAAATTTCATTTATCCCAATAGTCTTCAAGCCATCTCATTGGTTGAGAAGCACACTAGAAGATAAGAATTTTTTTGGAATGCTAAGTCATGATCCATTAGGAAGGAGACATATTTAAATCCCATTAAAAATATTTGAATGCTCTAGTTTCACTCTCTAATCCCCAAATATTCTCCTTGGAACTCTATTCCATGTTTCACTTGGCTTCATTATAAGGACAAAATCCTTATATATTTAGACCTGATAGAGCCATGACTATGTCTATTTTGAATGGATGTAGGTACTTGTTTGTTAAAGATATGACTATGTCAAAGGATGAGATGCTCCTCCATAATCACACATCTAAACATAATTTAAATTCTAAGTATAGGTCTTACTATAGATGAAACCTAATCCCATTTATTAGTTTTCCTATAGTCTTAATATCAATAAAGATCCATCAGGTGCTTTATCTTATCCCAATAGCTAGTTTCCAACCTTTGACTTATATTAGGCCTTAAGAGACATATTATGCCTCTAATAATATTTAATGGTGATTTTTGATCTTGAAATATCCACTCTGGTTCAAATTGGATCATATCTAATCCTGGTTCTATGCATTCACCTACCTAGGTCTATAAGATATTTTGATCTAATGTGTTTGCTTATGTGGCATTCTCTTAAGATGCTTATTTCCTTTTAGAATCCAACTATTGTAATCTTGGACATATGTCCTCATCCTATTCCTTATATATATTCAATTTAATTTACTTTATTGATCTTGTTTACAGTCTCCTATCTTTGACCTTCATCATCAGCCATCGATCTTTGATCCACACTCAAGATCATGACATCTAGCAACTGTGCATGCTTTTTGTGGACCCAAATATAAGTTCTTATGATTTAATATTTTTTTTCCATGTGGAGACCTTGCATTTAATCTAAGTTCATTGAATAATTGACCTTACATGCATCATCAATCTCCTCAGTATGATTGAATGCATGTTATTAATTTTTGATCTATTTAATCAAAATTCCACCATCAAATATGTGTTTTCACCATAATCATGACACTTTTAATCATCACATTTTTCCTTAATATCCTCTAATTTTTTGAATTTGAGCTTGTCATTGATCTCAATTTGTATAATTGAATGTGCTCCATTGATCTATCTAGTCCCATTGACTTCATTGATTGCCCATGTCCTATTGATCTTTATTCTATCACTTGAGATCTCACCACTTGACAACCCCACATTCAACCTCAAGATATTTTGAAATATTTGAATTCAAACAACTAATTCTTGTAGCCTTAAATTGATTTCCCTATGTAAGTTCCACTATAATAGTTTGATTTTTAAGACTTATATCTTGAGATAGAGAACTCATCAAGACACGAAATTTGTAGAGGATGATCATGGCACAAAATATATCATGCCCATGTAACTTTTTAAACTTAGTTTATTTCCCAAGTGAACTTTTTAAATGCACAACTGAGCTACTCTATTTCTCTCTACATGATGTGCCATGATGGTCTAGCTCATTCTGGTTATTAAATTCACACTTTAAGCTTGCTTAAAGCATTTCAAAAATATTTAAATGATAAGTGAATTTCATAAAGTTTGTTTTCTCCTTCTACCACTAGATCATTCTTCAAATAGGACTCTACTTAGATTCTCCCTCTAGATTTAGGCAAATTTTCATATGTTGGACAAATTTGGCCAACATCTTTGTCAACTCAATAAGGAATAATGCTTGATATGCTTGAGAACCCACATTAGTTGCCTTATTTGATCCATTGGGCATACGATGTCACAAGTATTTCTTCCCCATAAATGTGAAATTAATAGAAGATATTCCATTTCTAAAAACCTCCTCTTGAATCAATAATGAGAAAAATAAACAAAACAAGAAAGGCATGTGCATGCAAGAAATTAGAGGAAAGAAAATACAACTAAAATAATAGATAAAGTGCACACAAGAACTTAGAGGAAAAAAATGACCTACCCTAAACTAACTAATCAAAATGGTATTTACACAAAGCCATTGACTATTTGAAAAAAATAGCTACCATTTTTTACTAATCTAATATGTTTTACATGTTTGAGGGTAGCCAACCAAAGATGGAGAAAGAGCAGATATTTAACATTATGGTGATACACTAATCTAAGAATAAGAAAAAAATAAAACATACCTACCCAGTCTGATTGATTGAACATACAACTATCTTGGAGTGGATATGCAATCTAATCTGGCTCTTTTTTAGGCTCAAATTGGTGTTGTAAATTAAACACAACATGAGATGGATCCTCCTAGTTATCTTCCAACCAATCTAGGTACCTAATAAGATATCCTCTTATTAATACAAATATTAAGCAATAAAATTTTACCTCACTCTTGCATTTTATTACTCCATCATTATGTTCTTTAGGCATAATCATATCATAGTCTCCTTGGAGAGGAACATAGCCTACTCCCAAGATCTCAAAAAATTCATATAACTCCCTTTCACTTGCTAGTGTAAGCAAGTTTATCTTGAGTTGATATATATATAAAGGATTATCATCATTGGAAGCAAGGTCTAACTCATCATGATCTTGATGCTCTTCACTAGTATACTTCTCAAATTATATCACTTGAGCACTTGAGATGTCTCCTTCATCAACCTCACTCAACATTTCATCTTGTTATTCAACTTTAGATGAGGGTTGATTTGACCAACCAAGGTCAAAAAAGACACATTTTTCTTTCTCAAGGTCTGATTTACCTTCCTCTAGATCCAATCTATTAAGGTTGCTTCCATTTAACACCTCATCTTAAAGTGGGCTAACCTCTACTACCTAGTTCTAATCCTCCTTTTTATCTATGTAGAATAGATATTTAGTGGTCCACTCAAGGAATAGTTCATTTTTATCTTGAGGATTCTCCTCTTCTTCCTCTAATGAATTAGTGTCAAAACCATGGGAACAAGACTGATCTAAAACTAGTTTTTTTTACTCTAAATAAATCAGGCTACCTATCATGATCTCTTCATCATAGATAATTGAATTGACCTATTTAGTCTCACCTATGATTTTAATATCTTCCTATGCCATTTTTAAAATAGGTTCTTTCTCCAAGAGGGATATGGTGTGAGGGTGAAAAATCTCACCTTGCTTATAGCTTAAGAGAGTGTCTTTTAAACTAGGGACTTTGAAGGCTCTTTTTGGTGGTTCTTGAGGGAGGGAGAAAGAGTTATGGAACTCTTATAGGTCAACATAATTGAGTTGAGATAACACTTCTTTTTCTTGGATTGGTTCCTAGATTGCCTTAACTATCACTTCATCTTTCTTGTTTATACCTTTTTGGACTAATTTCCATGATGGAAATGCATAAAATTCAGCCACCTTTTCTTCTTTTTTAATGAGTATAGGAGAGGTTGGTTTCAAAATGGAGTTTATGACACATTTAGGGTCATTGGCATATGATAAAATCCATGATGGGATAGCTTCATGCTCTTTAGTTGAATGGTATTTAATGATTTTCTTGACTCTTGATAGAGATGATTTTTGGCAAGGTGGGTTAAGGTGTTGGGTTTGAGTATAAGTAGTAGGAGTGGGTAATTGCGGTCTAGGGTTGGTTTTTCTCATTATTAAGAATAATTGATATTCTTTTTTTTTCTTACTATTATCTAACCAAGAACTCTTCCTAAAACCTCATCTTTTGATCTTCAACAAAATCTTGGTGTTTAATATTTTCCTACTGCCTATAACATTCTTTCATCCTATCAACCTCTCTCAGTTCTTTTTCAAGATCAAGCTTTATATTCCTAAGACTCTTTTTTGGTTTAATAGAGATAGATGAACTCTAACAAGGCTGATACATTGAGTCTTGAGAGCCACTTCGGGAGAAGCTGTAAACATTACTACTCTAATATGAAGGATGCTAAGGTAGAGAATAAGCATACTAATTAAAATATGGTTGATTGTACATAATTGATGATGATTACTAAGAACTTGGGCTACTTAAACTAGTTGATAACTACTTGTAGTCACTATTTATGTTTTCACACAAGCCTCTAAAGGTTGATTGGATGAAGAAAACACCAAAACTCTTTACTCATTGAATAATGTTGTCCAACCAAGCATGCCAAAAACTATTATAGACAAATTTTGAACCCTTGGAGAGGGTCATTTAGGCTCTCTCAAACTAAGCTACACAATGGGAATAACCTCAGGCTATGGGTATCCTATGGTAAGGTTGAACCTCTAGAGAGGGTTGGTTTCCTCTTGATGGATCACTTAGACTAATTTTTTTGCATAGAAAAGGGTTAGAAAGAGGGGAATAGTGTTACTAAGGAATATAAAAGGTGATGCACCAAATTTAAATGAGACACTCATATAAGATTAAAACCAACACTAGATTAACACAAGATAATGTCTGATCACATAATCTCACAAACTAGCTAATTGCATAAGTATTTTGTGAACTAGAATCACCAAGTAATCAAAGAAGCAAAGAGGAATTATAAGACTCATACCAAGCATCCATTGATGGAAAAAAAAAACACAGGTTCAAACTTGTAAATATCTCAACACCACGTTAAAAGAGGTAAGGAAGAAGGACAATGGACATGGAATAATCTCCTTCACAAGGCCATCATGTACAAACTTACTAAACATTAGTCAAAGGCAAAACATAGGTAAAATTATCTTATTACTTCAAGAGGTAGTTATTAAAATTTTTGATAGGGTTTATCCTTGTCAAATGAGAGTCTCTTGATGTTGAAAAATTAGAGAGTCCTTTTGAGATTCCAAAAATTAGAGAGTCCTTTTGAGAGTCCAAAAATTAGAGAGAGAGATTCCCAATGTGTATATTTTTTTACAATGGGGAAGAAAATGGGATATATAAGAGAAAGGGGAAGAGAGAGAGATAGAGAATGCCATCAAAAATACATTAATGAGAAACCACTACCCATCAATTATCAACCATATTTTTATCCAATGAGGACTAATCCTATATTAGCAAGTTAACTTTCATTTATCCCACTAGTCTTTAAGCCCTCTCATTGGTTGAAAAGCACACTAGAAGATAGGAATTTGTTTGGAATGATATCATGATCCATCAATAAGGAGAAATCTTTAAATCCCCATAAAAATAATTGAATGGTCCAACTTCACTCTCTGATCCCCAAATATCCTCCTTTGTACTCTCTACCATCTTCTACTTGGCTTCATTAAAAGGATAAAATCCTCATATCTTTAGACCTGACAAAGCCATGGCTATGTTATTATTGAATGGCTATAGGTATATGTTTGTCAAGGATATGACTATGTCAAAGGATGAGACACTCATCCATAATCACACATCTTCCCCTATTTCAAATTCTAAGTATAGGTCTTACTATAGATGAAAACCAATCCCATTTATTGGTTTTCCTATAATCTTAATATCAATGAATATCTGCCAGGTGCTTGATCTCATCCAAATAGCTAGTTTCCAAACTTTGACATATATTAGTCCCTAAAAGACATATTATGCCTCTATTTAGATTTAATGGTGATGTTTGATCATAAAATATCCACTCTAGTTCAACCTAGATCATATTTGATCTTGGTTTTATGTGTTCACTAACCTAGGTCTACAAGATCTTTTGATCTAACGTGTCTAATTATGTAATATCCTCTCAAGCTACTTATTTAAAACTTTACTATTACAAGATTGGACACATGTCCTCATCCTATACCTTATGGATATGTGAGTGACTTTACTCTATAGATATTCTTTGGAGTCTCCTAGCTTTAACCTTCATTATTAGCCATCAATCTTTAATCCACACTCAAGATCATTACACCTAGTAACTACATGTACTTTGTGTGGACCCAATTATCATTTCTTATGATATAATGTGATTATGCCACATGGTTACCTTTCATGTAATCTAAGTTCATTGACTGATTTACCTTATATGCATAGTCGATCTCCTCATCATGATTGAATGCATGTCATCGATCTTTGATCTACTTAGTCAAATTTACATTTTTATATCTAATTTTTCACCATGATCACAACACTTGTCATCATTGAATTTTTCCTCAAGATCCTCTAACTTGTTGACTTTGAGCTTGTTGTTGATATTTATTTATAAGATTGAATACGATCTATTGATCTATCTTATCCCACTAAATTTATTGATAATTTTCATCTCATTGATATTGATTCTCACACTTGAGATCTCAAAACTTGATATCCCCACATTCAACCTCAAGACCCTTTAAAATATTTGAATTCAAATGGCTACTTCTCATGGCCTTAAATTGGCATCGCCATTCAAGTTCCACTATGTTAGTTTGCCTTTGAAGACTTATATCTTAAGATAGATAAATTATCAAGACACAAAAATTTTAGAGGATGATATTGGCATGAAATACATCATTCTCATACAACTTTTAAACCTTAGTTGATTTCCAAGATGCACTCATGAAATGCACAACTGAGTTGATTTATTCATTTTTGCATGATGTGCCATGATGGTTTGGCTCCTTCTAGTCATCAAATTCACACTTTAAGCTTCATTAAAGTGTTTTAAAAAGCTTATAGTGACAAGTGACCATCATGAAGTCTATCTAATCCTTCTACTACTAGATCATTCTTCAAACAAGACTCTAGTTATCTTCTCCCTCTATATCTAGGCAAATTTTTGTATGTTAGCCAAATTTGGCCAACATCTTTGGTAACTCAATAAGGAAACATGCATCCTAGGCTTGAGAACCCAAATTCGTTGCCTTGTATGATTTATTAGTCATATGGGGTCATAATTCTTTCTTCCCCATAAATGTGAAATTAATAGAAGACTACCCATTTATGAAAACCTCCTCTTGAATCAATAAGGATAAAAAGAAAATAAAAAATAAATGCATGTGCATGCGGGCACTTAGATGATATAAAATACATCTAAAGTAATAGACAATGTGGACATAGTAACTTAGAGGGAAAAACTACCTACCCTAAAATACCCAATCAAAATGGTATTTACACAAAGCTATTGATTGGTTGTACAAAATAGCTACCCTTTATTACTAATATAATAATTTTTTTATGCTTTAGGGCAGACAACCAAAGATGGAAAAGGAGTGGATATTTAACATATTGGTGATACACTTCTCCAAGAATAATAACAAAACAAAAATTACCTACCCAATCTGATTGATTGAACATATAACTATTTTGGAGTGGATAGGCAAGTAAGTCTAGCTCTTTTTGAGGCTCAAATTTGTGCTATGATCCTAATTTTTATCTTCAAATTGAGTTAGGTACCTGATAGGACATTCTCTCATCAATAAAAACATTGAGAAATCATATTTTACCTCACTCCTACATTTTTTTCTCCTTCATTATGCTCTTTAAGCATAATCAGATCATAGTCTCCTTGGAGAGGAACATAACCTACTCCTAAGATCTTAAACAAGTCCTCTAACTCCCTTTCACTTTCTGGTGTATGCAAGTTGATCTTGAGTTGATTATGATCTTCTTATTATATATAAAATGGAGGCTCATCATTAGAATCAAGGTCTAATTAATCATTATTTTGATGCTCTTCATTGGTATACTTCTCAAACTGCATCACTTGAGCACTTGAGATGTCTCCTTCATCAACCTCACTCAATATTCCATCTTGTTCTTCAACCTTAAATGAGGGTCAATTTGACCAACCAAGGTCCAAAAATACACATTTATATTTATCAAGGTCTAATTGACCTTCCTATAGCTTTAATATATCAAGGCTACCTCCATTTGACACTTCATCTTGAAGTGGGCCAACTTCTAATACCAAGTTTTAATCCTCTTTTTCATCTATGTAGAATAGATAGTTAGTGGTCCATTAAAGGTCTCCTTCATGTTCATCTTGAGGATTTTCCTCTTCTTCCACTAATGCATTAGTTTCAAAACCATGTGAAGAAGATTAATCCAAAACTAGGGTTTTCTTCTCTAAATGAATTAGATTGCCTATCATGATGCCTTCATCATTTACATGTGAATTATCCTCTTTAGGATCACCTATGACTATAAGCTCCTCCTCTATCCTTTATAAAATAGGTTCCTTATCTAAGAGGGAGATGGTGGGAGGGTGAAAAAGTTCACCTTTCTTGTAGCTTAAGAGTGTCTTTCCAACTAAGGAATTTTAAGGCTCTCTTTGGTGGTTCTTGAGGGAGGGAGAAAGAGTCATCGAACTCTTGTAGGGAAAGCTAATTGAGATGAGATAACACCTCTTTTTCTTGGACTAGTTATTGGACTACCTCAACTATCGCTTCCTCTTTCTTCTTTATAACTTTTTGAACTAATTGCCATGATGGAAATGCATAAGATGTAGCCACCTTTTCTTCATCTTAAATGGGTATAGGAGAGGGTGATTTCACAAGGGAGTTTATGACACAGTTAGGGTCATTTGCATAGGAGAATATCCATGATGGGATAGCTTCATGTTCTTCAATTTAATGGTCTTTAATGGTTTACTTGACTCTTGATAGAGATGAGTTTTGAAAAGGTGGGTTAAGGGGTTGGGTATGAGCATAAACAGGAGTAGGAATGCATAATTAGGGTTTAGGGTTGGCTATTCTCATTTTTAACAAAAAATAATATTCATTTTATTATTTGGATTGGTCTTGTCTAACCAAACACTCTTCCTAAAACCTCATATATTGCTCTTAAACAAAAGCTTGGTGTTCAATATTTTCATATTGCATATAACATTCTTCCACCCTATCAACCTCTCTCAATTATTTTTATAGATCAAACCTTATCTCCCTAAGACTCTTTTCTAGTTGACTAAAGAGAGACAAACTCTGAAAAGGTTGATATATTGAATCTTGAGAACCACTTGGGGAGAAGCCATAAAAATTACTACTCTAATATGAAGGATGTTGAGGTAGAGAATAAGCATACTAATCAAAAGATGGTTTATTGTACATACTAGATAATGATGACTAGGTAATTGGGAAAATTAATCCATTTGATAACTACTTGGAGTCACCATTAATGTTTTCACACATGCCTCCAAAGGTTGATTGGAAGAATATAACACCAAAATTCTTCACTAAGTGAATAACATTGTCTCACTGGGCATGCCAAAATCTATTTTAGACAAATTTTTTGACCTTGGAGAGAGTTATTCAAGATCTATCCAACTAAGATACATAATGGTAATAACCTTAGGCTATGGGTGTTCTAAGGTGAGGTTGAACCTCCAGATAAGGTTAGCTTCCTCCTGATGGATCACCTAGACTAATGTTTTTACTTGGAAAAGGGTTAGAAAGTAGGGAATAGGGTTACTAATGAAGTTAAAAGGTGATGCACTAAATTTAAATGAGACACTCACCTAAGCTTGAATCCAACACTATATTATCATAATATAATATCTTCTCACACAATCTCACAACTAGCTAATTGCATAAGTATTTCATGAACTAGGCTCACCAAGTAATCAAAGAAGCAAAGAGGAATTATAAGACTCACACCAAGCATCCATTGATGGCAATAAGAACATAAGTTCAGACCTAAAAATATCTTGAAAACACCTTAAAAGAGGTAAGGAACAATTATAATATACATGGAATAATCTCCTTCACAAGGCCATCATGCACAAAGTTACTAAACACTAGTCAAAGGCAAGAGACAGGTAAAATTATCTTAATGATTCAAGAGATAGTTATTAAGAAAAAATTTAGGGTTTATCCTTGTCAAAGTAGAGTTTATTTTTCTTCAAAAATTAGAGATTCCTTTTGAGAGTCTAAAAATTATATAAATAATCTCAATGAGTATCTTTTTTTTACAATGGGGAAGAAAATGGGAGATATAGGAGAAAGTGGAAGAGAGAGAGAAGGAGCATGCCATCAAAAATCCATTAATGAGATACCACTACCCATAAATTCTCAACCATATTTTGATATAATAAATACTAATCTTATTAGGAATAAGTGATTAATTATGCAATAAAATGCAACATATAATTCATTCTTCAAAATCACAGTAGCAGAGACATATGGAAGAAAATTTAGTTTTAAGAAAATACATGCATAACACTGATATAAAATGGTTCACCTAATGTGGGATAAATCCACCAATAATCTCTCAATAATATTATAGACAAGAGTAAAAGACAACTCTAAATAATAACCTCTTACAAAGATAACTTTCTCTAACCCAAATTCACACCAGAATTATCAAGATGCTAAGCCACACCTCAAACCCAATCACACCAACTAAAGAGAGAATTATAGAGCTCAAAATGAGATGCAAAATGTAATGAATAATATGTTACCCCTCACCCCTATTTATACTTTTCAAAAACCCTTGAAAAATGCACCATAACCATAAAGATAACAATATCCCCACAAAATAAGGCAAAAAATAAGGGAGGTTCAACCAAATAATCCCCTAATTTTCTCAACACCTTTAAATCATAACCACTTCCAAAAAATGTGTCACAAATAGGGGAAGTTGTTAAAATTCGTTCTACCATTGTAAAAGGTAAATATTTCATGTTAAAAATATCTTGGTAACTTTATTTTTACCTTAGGGTTGAAATGGACTCCATATTCAACAATCTCCCACTTGGAATACATTTCCCCTTGAACAAAATTTAAAACTCCTCCATGATCTTCATGAATACCAACCAAAGTTAAACATAACCTCAACTTCTCCAATGTGACTACCTTGGTCATCATATCTACAATATTCTAGCTTGTATGTATCTTTTCTAGCTTTACCATGTTTTCCTCCAAATCTATCCTGATGAAATGATACTACAACTATATGTGCTTCATCCTTGAGTGGAAAGTGTAGTTCTTGGCTAAGTGTATATCACTCTAACTATCACTATGTAATCTCCCAACTTCCTAATTATGCCCCAACTCATTAAGTGACCATTGTAACCAAATCATCTCATTGCTAGCCTCTATAGTAGTAACATACTCAACCTTTATGGTTGATAAAGCCAAAACCTTCTGTATCTAGGAAATCCAACTAACCATTATATCTCCTATATTAAATACATAACCTATCATACTCCTCTTGATATCAACATCCCCAACCATATCTGAGTCCACATAACCATGCAAATTAGTGTCAGATCCACCAAAGCACAATGGTGTACCCATGATTTCTCTCAAATATCCAAAAAACCACTTCACTACTTACCAATGATCATAACCTAGATTACTCATGTACCTACTTACTACTCCCACTGAATGGGAAATATATAGCTTAGTACAAGCCATATAAAACATCAGGTTACCAACCACTAATGAGTAAGGTACCTTGGACATTTTTAGCTTTTCTTCTTTTGTCTTGGACACTACTCCTTTGATAATTTGAAATGACCTACCAAAGGAATCCCAATCAGATTAGCATCCTGCAAACTAAACCTCTCCAAAACTCTCTTCATGTACTCTTCTTGAGATAAGATCAACTTCCTCTCCTTCCTATCCTGAGTTATCCTCGTACCAAATATTTTCTTCGCTACGCCCAAATCCTTCATAAAAAAGGAATCACCAAGTTGTTTCTTGATTACTTGAATCTATTGCATGTTCTTTCCTACAACCAACATTTCATCTACATACAAGAATAAGATAATATAATTAACATCCTCAAACATCTTAACATACATTCAATGGTCAGAATGACACTTGGAGTAACCCTGTTCCAACATATAACTATCAAACTTCTTATACCATTATCATGGAGCTTGTTTTAAGCCATACAAACTCTTACTTAGTCTGCACACCAATTTTTCCTTTCCTTCAACCTCATAACCCTATGGATGATCCATATATAATTCCTCCTCCAAATCACCATGAAAGAATGCAGTCTTCACATCTAATTGTTATAAGTGAAAATCCTCTACTAAAACTATACCAAGCACATTTCTAATAGAATTCATCTTAACAACATGAGAAACAATCTCATCAAAATCAATACCTTTCTTCTATGTACATTTTCCTTCCTCCATCCTCTTATTTGATTTTGTATACCCACTTGTTATAAAATGCTCTCTTTCCCTTAGGTAGCTTCACCAAATCCCATGTCTGGTTCTCCATGACAGAACTATGTTCCTCTTCCATGGCTTACTCCCACTTCTCCCTAGAATTCACCTACATTGCATCCTCAAAACATTTTGGTTCTCCACTATTAGTAAGTAATCAATAACTCAAACATGGGGGAAAACATTTAAGATTTTTTATTACCCTAGAAGACCTTCTTACTATAGGATTTTGGGGTTCCTATATAAGAGGTTCCTAAAATATCTCCTTAGACACCTTACCATTCATAATATCATCCAACATTATGTACTCTTTTTATTCCTATTTATACAAATGGTCCTTATACATGAATTTTTCTTTAAATACAACATCCTTAGACCAGAATACTCCTTATCTCTAAGACTCCAAATGCAAAAACCAAAGTCATCCTCACCATAACCAATAAAGGTGCATCTCTTAGACTTAGCTTCTAACTTGGTCCTATCTTTCTTGGGAACATGAACAATGCCTCACATCCAAAGACCTTAAGAAAAGAATAATTAACTTTCTTACCAGACCAAGCTTCCTCAAATATGCCTCCATCCAAAGGCACTGAAGGTCCTTTATTAATCAGATATATCATTGTGCTAACTACTTCTACCCAAAACATTAGGGGTAACCCTACATGTAACCTCATACTCTTAGCACATTCCATGATTGTCCCGTTCATCCTCTCTAACACTCCATTCTTCTGTGGTGTCCCTATAACTATCCTTTGCCTATGAATTCCATTTTATGAACAATAATCATCAAACACTTTGCTACAATACTCACCTCCATTATCCAACCTGAGATATTTTAACTTGAGACCTATTTCATTCTTAACCAAATATCTCCATCTTTTGAATGTTTCAAACACATTGGATTTCTTCTTAATCTAATAAACCCAAACTTTCCTAGTTGTATCATCAATAAATGTAACATAATAATTTAAACCACCAATAAAAGATACTTGAGCTAGCCCCCATACATTTGAGAGAACCAAATATAATTTATTCTCCTTATTCATAGGTCCAACCCTTAAGAACTTAACTCTCTGTTGATTCCCATACACACAATCACCATAAAAGTTCAAATCAACCTATTTCAATCTAGGTAACTTGTCTTTCAAGATATCCATACCCTTCTAGCTCATATGACCAAGCCTGTAATGCCACAAAGTTTCATCTCCATCTATAGAAACTAGATTATAGTGATCAACACTACTAGTGAAATACAAAGTTCCAATTTTCTTACCTCTCAAAAACATAAGAGCACCCTTGGTAACTTTCTAAGAGTATATTGTAAACAATACCAAATAGCCCTCACTATCCAACTACCCTATTGATATTAAATTTTTCCTTAATTATGGAACATGTCTAACATCCTTTAGTAGCCATGTGTTCCCATTTTGCATATTCACCTAATAATAACCTTTCCATACTATATTTCACGGTTTATCATCACCAAAATAAACATGTCCAAAATCTCCTTGAACATAATTAGTAAAATGATGCCTATGTGGGGTGGCATGAAAAAAATCCCCTAAATCTAATACCCAATATTCAAAAACATTATCCAAGGAAAGAATTAAATATTACTAACTAATATTACTTTTTGTCATATCTACCTCCTTGGTCTCATCATGTTTTGTCTTCTTGCCTTGAATTTCCCAACATTACTTATTTGTGTGTCCACTATTTCCACAATGCCAGCACACCATCTTGGCTCTATATTTAGATCTTCCTCAACCTTTTAACTTTCCATGATTTCCTTTCCTTCTATCCTTTTGTCTCCCTCTAGTCTCCACCATAAAATCATTCCCTAAAGATGGTTCCCTAGTTCTCTTCCTTCACATTTCCTTTCTAATAATCACACCTATAACATCCTCAAACTTTAAACTTCCCTTAGTAGGGATGACATTACTCACAGCCATAATTAGGCTATCCCAACTATCAAGTAAAGAGCCAAAAATAAATAAATACTTGACTTTATCTTCAAATTTAATACCAACAAAAGTTATCATAATCACAACTATATTAAAATCATTCAAATGATCAACTAGAAAACCATTTTTAGAAATTTTCATATTAAATAACCTTTTCATCAAAATATTTTATTAAAGGTAGAGGGTTTTTCATATAACTCCCTTAATTTCTTCATCAAACCAAATGTGGTTGTCTCTTCTAAAATATTGAAGGCAACTAAAGATGTAAAGCACAACCATATAGATCCCAGTGCTTTCCTATCGAGCAAATTCTAATCTACTTGATTCATACTTGAAGGTTAACCTATTTTCCCCATCAAAGGGAGATGAAGATCCTTTTGAAATAAGTAATCCTCCATTTGCATCTTCCACAATCTAAAATTCTTCCCATTCATTTTTGCAACTCTAGATCTGTCATTATCTACCATAGCTCCCACTCAAGCTAATATCTTTCCCTACAATTCACCACTTTAGCAAAACCACTAAAGTTAGCAATGATACCAGTTGTTAGGAATAAGTGATTAATTATGAATTAAGATGCAACATGGAATTCATTCCTCAAAATTATAGTAATAGAGACATATGGAAGAAAATTTAGATATAAGAAATTATACACATAACACCAATATAACATGGTTCACCCAATGTGGGCTATAACCACTAAGAAAATCTCAATAATATTATAAACAAGAGTACAAGACAAATCTCAGTTATAACCTATTACATAGATAAATTTCTCCAACCTGAATTCACACAAGAAATCTTGAGATGATAAGCCACACTTCAAACCTAATCACATCGATCAAAGAGAGAATTACAGAGCTCAAAATGAGATGCAAAATCTAATGAATAATGTGTTATCCCTCAGCCTTATACTTTCAAAATCCCTTGAAAATGTACCATAACCATAGAGATAACCATATCCCCACAAAATAAGGCAAAAAATAAGGGAGGTTTTAACCACATAATCCCCTGATTCTCTCAACACCTTTAAATCATACCCACTTCCCAAAAACGTGCAACAAATAGGAGAAGTGGTTAAAATTCATCCCACTATTGTAAAAGGTAAATATTTAATGTTAAAAATGTCCCAATAACTTTATTTTTACCTCAAGGTTGAAATCAACTCCATATTCAACAAATCCTTTATTAGCAAGTTAACTTTCATTTGTCTCAATAGTCTTCAAGCCCTCTCATTGACTTAGAAGCATACTAGAAGACAAGAATTTTCTTGGAATTCTAATTCATGATCAATCAAGAAGGAAAAATATTTATATCCCCCTAAAAATCATTGAATGCTCCAACTACACTCTATAATCCCCAAATCCTCATATCTTTAAACTTGATAGAGCTATGACTATATCTATTTTAAGTGGTTATAACTACCTATTTGTCAAGGATATGACTATGTTTGAGGATGAGACACTCCTTCATAATCACACATCTACCCCTACTTCAAATTATGAGTATAGGTCTTACTATATATGAAAACCAATCCATTTATTGGTTTTCATATAGTTTTAATATCAGTGAAGATCTGCCTGGTGCTTGATCTCATCCCAATAGATAGTTTCCAACCTTTGAATTATATTAGGCCATAAAATACCTATTCTACCTTTATTTATCTTTAATGGCAATGTTTAATCTTGAAATATTTGATCTGGTTTAACTAGGATTGTATCTAATCTTGGTTTTATGTATTCACCTACCTAAGTATATAAGATATTTTGATCCAATGTGTCTACTTATGTGGAATCCTCTCAGGCTACTTATTTCCTTTTAAAACCTAATTTTTATAATCTTAAAAATGTGTCCTTATCTTATGCCTTCTAGAGATTCATTTGAAATTACTCCATCAATCTTCTTTGGAGTCTCTTAGCTTTGACCTTCATCATCATTCATCAATATTTGATCCACACTCAAGATCATGACACCTAACAACCACACATGATTTCTATGGAGCCAAATATCATTTCCTATATTATAATGTGCTTATGCCACATGGTGACCTTGCATGCAATCTAATTTCATTAACTGATTGACCTTACACACATCTTTAATATCTTCAAAATGATTAAATTCATGCCATATATATTTGATCTAATTGATAAAATTCACACTATTAGACCTAATTTTTCACCGTGATCATGACACTTTTCATCATTGCATTTGTCCTTAGGATCCTTTGACTTTTTGACTTCAAGCTCTCTGTTGATCTTGATTTGTATGATTGAATGTGCTCCATTAATCTATTTGGTCCCACTAAATTCATTGATCACCTATGTCACATTGATCTTGATTTTGACACTCAAGATCTCATAACTTGATATCCCTAAATTTGACCTTAGGATATTTTGAAATATTTGAATTCAAATAGCTACTTCTTATGGCCTTAAATTGACACCCTCACACAAGTTCCACTCTACTAGGTCAATTTTGAAGACTTATATCTTGAGATGGAGAACTCATCAAGATACCAAATTTGTAGATAATGATTTCAGCATGAAAGACATCATGCTCATGTAAATTTTCAACCTTATTTTATTTCCTAGGTGTACTTATGAAATTCACAATTGAGTTTCTCTATTCATTTTGGCATGATGTACCATGATGATCCAACTCCTTCTAGTCATCAAATTCACATTTTAATCTTACTTAAAGTGTTTCAAAAAGCTTGCAGTGATAAGTGATCTTCATGAAGTCTATCTACTACTAATTCTAGATTATTCTTTAACCAAGACTCTACTCAGCTTCTCCCTCCAAATCTAGGTAAATTTTTGTATGTTAGCCAAATTTGGTCAACATCTTTGGTGACTCATTAGGGAAGCATGCCTACTATGTTTGAGAACCTAGATTAGTTACCTTGTCTAATCTATTGGGCATATAGGGTCACAAGTATTTATTCTCTATAAATGTGAAATTAATAGAAGACTACCCATTTCTAAAAACCTCCTCTTTAATTAACAAGGACAAAAATAAATAAAACAAGAAAGTCATGTGCATGCAAACATTTAGGGGAAATAAAATATAACTAAACTACTAGACAATGTGCACATAATAACTGAGGGAAATAAACTAACTACCCTAAACTAACCAATCAAAATGGTATTTACACAAATCCATTGAATGGTTGCACAAAATAGCTACCCTTTCTTACTAATCTAATATGATTTATATGCTTGAGGGAAGCCAACCAAAGATGGAAAAGGATTGGATATTTAACATATTGGTGATACACTTCTCCAAGAATAAGAATAAAATAAAACTTACCTGCCCTATCTGATTGATTGAACATAAAACTATCTTGGAGTGGATAGGCAAGATGATTTATCTCTTTTTGAGGTTTAATTTTGTGTTTTAAATTAATCACAACATGAGATGGATCCTCCTTGTTATCTTCTAATCAAGCTAGGTACCTGATAGGACATCCTCTTATTAATAAAAACATTGAACAATCAGATTTTACCTCACTCTTGTATTTTTTTCCTCCATCATTATGCTCCTTAGGCATAATCAGATCATAATCTCCTTGGAGAGGAACATAGCCTACTCCCAAGATCTCAAACAATTCCTCCAACTCCCTTTCTCTTATTGATGTATGCAAGCTTATATTGAGTTGATTAAGATCTTCTTCTTTTGTATTGAATGGAGGCTCATTATTGGAGTTAAGGTCTAACTCATCATCATCTTGATGTTCTTTACAGTATGATTCTCAAATGACATCACTTGAGCATTTGATATGTCTCCTTCATCAACCTCACTCAATATTTCATATTTTTATTCAACCATAGATGAGGGTTGATTTGACCAACTAAGGTCCAAAAATACAAATTTGTCTTTCTCAAGGTTTGATTTACCTTCCTCTAGCTCCAATTTATTAGGGCTACCTTTATTTGACACCTCATCCTAAAGTGGGCCAACCTCTAATATCTAGTTTTGATCCTCCTTTTCATCTATGTAGAATAGATAATTAGTGGTCCATTCAAGGTCTCCTCTATATTCATCTTGAGTATTGTCCTCTTCTTCCTCTGATGCATTAGTGTCAAAATAATGCCAAGAAGACTAATCCAAAACTATTTTTTTCTCCTCTGAATGAATCAGACTACCTATCATGATTCTCTTCATCATATACAAATGAATTGTCCTATTCATGCTCATCTATGATTGTAAGATCCTCCTCTATCCTTTGTAAAATATGTTCTTTCTTCAAGATGGATATGGTGGGAGGGTAAAAAAGTTCACCTTGTTTGCAGCTTAAGAGAGTGTCTTTCCAACTAGGGTCTTTGAAGGCTCCTTTTGGTGGTTCTTAACATAGGGAGAAAGAGCCAAGGAATTCTTATAGAGTGTTTTATTAATTTTTGGAAGCTAGGGTTTAGTTCCTAAATAATAAAGGTTTTAGATAAAGGGATAAAATCTAATCAAATATGGTAAAATATAGATTTGAAAAAACTAATTATATAGGGAAGAGAATTAACTTATCTAGAAAAATAGGCTGAGATGACTATTTAAAATCCTAAAAACTACTATGCAAGACTAGGAAGATGTCAAGAACCTAGATCTGGCTTTCATTTTATGAAAGCATAGGACCACAAAAAATAGGACACCCTAGGGTCTAGCACTATTATCCTCTTCAGGTGTTGTTATCCAAACTATTTAGAGACCTAAATTTTTTGGGGTTCTTTCTATTATTCTTGTGTTATCTTGACTATGAAATTTTAGATGTTGAATGTCAATAGAGATCTCTATAGATCTATTTTAATCTTAAAATCCTAGGTCTATATACACATAAAATAAAAAACACATCAAAAGTAAAAGGGGAAAAAAACTAGGTTATGGGAAGTATGATCGCATGATCTAGAACCCCTATTATCCTAATTGATACCTACATTAACCCTCAAGCTAGGGTCTCAAATCAAATGTATTTATCCCTTAGGGAACATGCATAATCAACATATATGATATATGTAATAATGAACTTTCACCTAGGCCCTTCCTTGATCAAGCATGCAAATATATATGTGATGCAAAATACTGAGCTATACTATTGACTAATTTTTAATTATGTATTGTGCCTGTTATTCCCAAAATATATCACTTATTTTTGTTGACAAAATGTTAATAAATTTGGTTATATGGGCCAAAATGGTCTCTTTCTTTCTCAAAATGTTCTAAGCAACCAAGTTATTCGATTGCACAAGCCTTTTCAGCTAAGGAAATTGCAGGTTCAAAAGGTGGGCTTTTGCAAAGAAAAAGCTCATAACACTTTAGGCATTTCCTAAAAAATTGTAAGGATAGTTCAATTATGGGGTTCAATAATATGGAATGAACCATTGACTCATTGAACCATTTAACTCCACTTTAAAGAGTTCAAAGAGTTCAAAGAGTTCAAAGGTTCAAAGACTTCAATGAGTTCAATAAGTTGAAAAGTTTCAATGCATTCAAAGGTTCAAAAAGGTGAGATCGAATGGTTCAAATAGAATATTCCAAAAGAATGCTCAAAAAATTGGTTCAACAACACATTGAACTCCTAAAGAAGACTACATGAATGTATATCTTTGCAAAGCTTCGAACTGTCGAACCGTTGAACTTTAAACCATTGAACTGGTGAACTCTAAAAAGATGGTTCAAGGTTTAAAATGGTTTAGGTGATCAATGATGTCTATGTGGATGTCAAATTTAGGGTGATGAAATAACTATTGATTTTCAAATAATGTAGACCTAAGGACAAACTCAGTGATCCACTGAGAAAGAAGCTAGCAAAAAGTGAGAAGATAGCCCCGAGAGCTCAGATCACTAGGAAGAGACAAAATGTAGCAAGGAAAGAGGGAATGATATAGATAATCTATAAATATCTATAGAAGATTTATTCCAATAGGTGGAGCAGTCCACCAGATGGACCTCAGAGAGCACAAGCATTCAATGGCATGGCCTATTTTTTTTCATTGAGTAAAGGTGAATGGACAGCCGTGTAAACATGATAAAGAAGACTATGCAATCCATGCTTCAGAGGAGACATTTGAGATGATTTATAATGCCAAAATTTAAGGCCAATAACCTATTATAGCATGGCCCCTTTATAGAGTTTCTAATGCATTCAATACATCATGAGCCATTTTGTGAAAACAAGTGCCAAAGTCTTTCTTTGGATTCTATATATTGTAATCTCTCATTTTGAATAAGGGAGATCTCTCTGTTATTAAAAGTGAAACTCTACCCAAATTAAAAGGCATTCTTGAGACTTTGAGCTCAGACTATTAATCATATTTTATCAAGTGAATGAGAAAGCAAGTGACTTTTTAGACTTTGTGTTGAAATAGCTTATGTTATCTAGGAAATTGTTATTATGTCTTTTTCCTAAATATAGTCTTGTCTATTTAATCAAATAAGTAGAACAAGTGAAAATAATATGAAAGATGTCCTGAAGTCGACTGTGGGATAATTTGTGCTAACATAACTGTATTTAGTCTATGTGTTTTATGTTTTAGGATATTGGAGAGACTTTGAGCTCCCCTTATCCTTCGTAATCTTTTACTCTATTGTAGTTTTTAGTGGAGACTTTATGCTACACTTCATTCTACTGTGTTACTTTGTCCTAAATCAGTACGAGAAGCAATGAAAGACTTTGTGCTTTCATGGGTTTCTTGTGAATCTAGTTATTACCCAGGAAGAATTCCTATTGTTTGTTAAACATCATTCATGAAAGAAGAGAAATGCCTTCAGTAATTACATAAGAATTCTCCTTTATTTTGTGAACATCATCTCTAAAAAAAGAGAGATGGATGGTATGATTTCACCCCTTGAGTCTATTTTCAATTTATATTAGTATATTATAGTTTATAGGGAACCTCCCCTTGTTGAGAGGAGAGATTTATCTCATTATGCTATGGTAACCACACCCATTTTGTTGTATAAATATCATTATGTTGTGGTTGATATACCCATTTTATCGTCAGTTAGTTGATGACAAAACATTCACCCAACAATTTTTTGGTGACTCCAATGGGGAAGAACATGTAATTTAAAGCCTCAAGCTTCAAATTGAAGCATTTCTAGTTCTTTTCCATTCTACACACTGGTAGATCCACTGTATATGTGAAGCTAGAGAGCTCAAGGTATTTTTGATCCTGTGTTCAGGTTTTTACAACAAAATAATTTTGACCTTTTTCCTTCACAATCTCGCCTTCAGTGAACTAGGAGTTTTCCTCCTACCAATGTCAAGTCCCCAATACCAGGCAAAGCTTCTCTTTCCTCTACTAGCAAAGCTTTGCCTATACATACTCCACAAAGGTTTGTTATCTCTCCTTTCAATTCTTATATCATGATAGCCTAAGGCCCTTGTGGTAACACTTTTGGCCCTCTGAATCTAACCCCACCTTTACATGAACTACCTCATAGTTCATGAAAGAATTTTCACAAGTTTTATGATGACGGGAGAGTTCATCCTGATGAGCATATTACATCTTTCTACATAGCCTATGGTGTGATAGGCATTAAATTTGAAGATATAGCGGTCAGACTATTTGTGTAAATGTTGCAAGGCACTGCCATATGTTGGTTTTATCATTTTCAAGCATAAATAGTAACTAATTGGAACACTCTCAAGGCCAAGTTTGAGGCTAGGTTTAAACCTGTAGAAGATGCACATGCCATATTAGCCCAGCTTACACAAATGAAGAAGGAGCCTCATGAACCCATGTTAGAATTCATTGCTAAATTTGATAAGCTAAGGAATAGGATTCCTACAATTGCTCATCCGAATACAAAAAAACTTAAGTGCTTCTTCATTAATTCTCAGCTTCCTAAAGTGAGTTTCTTGTTGAGGTAAACTAGCCACATAGATCTTGCTGTAGCTCAGATTTTAGCCACTGAGGTTGAAGATGATCTTATCTTGGCAGGAAAGATAAGAAGAGATCCTAATAGAAATAAATCTTCTTCATCTTCTGAAAATTTCTCTACATGCACCACTGATCCTATGGTGTAAAAGCTAGAAAATAAATTGCTAGATCTAAAAAAGCAAATGGCACAAGGGATGTCTACCCTTCCTTATTAAGATATACCAAGGAGGACATTTCCCAACTAGTCATATCAAGGCAATGCTGCTAGAAATCAAGGGCAACCAAACCATCTTCCTCCCCCATGGGGGAAGCTTACCATTGAAGCAACACCAACTAACTTAGCAGTTGGTTATCATGAAGCTAAACATGATTTGTCTTTCCAACCTGAGTTAGACCAAGAAGATGAATTTGATCTCTTTACATAAGGTGAAGAAGAATTAGCTGACAACTCTAACATTAGTTGCCTGAATTATGAGGATGAATCTAGAAGAAAGTGAGAAGTGTTTGATGGATCATATGTTGTTTTTACTAGGTCCCAGAACTAGTCAACTCAATAAGATGATAAGGGAAGAATAGGGGAAGAATATTAACTAGTAATTTCAATTGCTAAATGGGGGACTTTACTACCTTTCTAATCAAAGGACCTAGTGATCAATAAAAAAGTAAGTACCTCAAACAACCCTACACCTTTTGCTTTAATTTCTTAGATGAGTACCACACTCATCCAAACCTAGAATGATGGACTTCCTTCCTTTGTTCCTAGTTATTTTCAATCATTTTAAATAATTGACCATACTAGGAAGACCAAGATCCAAATGTCTAAGTTTGAATACTTACAAGCCAACCCTGAGTAGTTGGATAGGCTAGTTGAATGCATTAAGAACAAAACCATCTCTATAGGACAAGATGTTTCAAAGGCAACTCATGATCCCCCAAAGAACACATCCACCTAAAACAATCTTGTCATTACTCCTCCTATTTCCCCTAGGAAGATAGAACCTTTCTATGTTTCCCTTTTGATAAATGGTCATAAGTTGAACAACTGCATAATAGACTCTGACACCTCTGGTAATGTGATGCCCGCTAAGGTGGAAGACTCTCTCAGTCTCACTCTGACTAAAAATTTTGGGAGATGTTTCTCCATGGAAAATAAGAAAGTGACACTTTTGGGATAGATCAAAGATACCCAATTTGCATTTGTGGCCTTCCCAGAAAAAAGGATTAAAATGACAATCTTGGTGGCCAACATTCCAGTTTCCTATGGCATTCTACTTAGATGAAATTTTTGCAAGGATGTTGGTAGAGAATTAAACATGGACTTGTCTAAGGTGAGGATACCTATCAAGGGCATCATGTAAAGGCTAATTATTGATAAGGAGACAAAATACATTGTCACCCAAACATCAGCGTTTAAAGCTCAAATTCTATTTGAATCCTCAAGAATGGGTAACTATTTTCTATCCATAGAAGATGTTTCTATTTCATTAGATGAAAGTTTTATAAGTGACAATCTAAAAAATTTATACAAGACGTTAGAAGAATTGGTGGAGCATAGTTTAGATATAAAAAAAGATCTTCCCTCTCTAATGAAGAGAAGTCTGAAAGGAGATCAGATTCTAATGATGTCTAGATTCTAGAATTTGATGGCAGTAATTCTTCTACCAGTTCTAGAATTGGAATTGTTTTGATATCTCCACAAAGAGATATTTTCCCCTATTCATATAATTTTTAGTTCATTAATACCAACAACACCACTGAGTATGAATCTTTATTACTCAGATTGAAAGATGCTCAAGATATAGATATTAAGCTTCTTCACGCTCGAGGAGATGTTAAACTAGTGGTTTATCAGGTGAGAAAACTATATCAAACCAAGAATGAAATATTGTGACATTATCACAATATGGTGTGGGACTACCTTGAAAGTTTTGAGGCTTTTATTATTTCTACGGTGCCCATATAATTCAATGATCAAGTAGATTCCTTAGCCATCTCTATAACTCTCATTGTTCCTCACCAAGATTTTAAAGGGCACAAGTACACTATTAAACTGGTATTTTGACTAAGTGTACCTGATAATGCTAACCATTAGAAAGTGTTTAATGAGGATAAACAAATCATTAATTTTTTAGAATAGATGGATAGTTTTGAGTAGTTTTATTTAGAAGACAGTGAATCTCTGCCATGGGAATTAGCTCCTAAAACAAATTTAAAAACTCATGAAGAATTCCTTCAACTCAAAGGGAATAAAATTCCCAAAGGGTTAGTTTCTCTTGAGAAGCTATTTGATAATCATGATAGGTTTATCAATAAGTGGCCAATGGATTCAAGTTTCTCTAAAGATTTTGATCAAATAAATTTGAGTACAGAAGATAATCCCAAAATGGTCAACATTGGGAATTATTAAACTCCTGATAAAAAAACTCAAACTCATTACTCTACTTTGCCACTACATTGATGTTTTGGCATAATCTTATGATGATCTAAAATCTCTTAGGCCTAAAAAAATTTGGCACAAAATTCCTCTCAAGGTTGGGTCATTGCCTCACAAGTAGGAAAAAAAGGTAGTACAACCCCAAGATATCAGGTACTATTCTTTCTAAGATATATAAAATGTTAAATGTGAGGATAATTTTTCCAATCCATCATTCTACTTGGATTGTGAACATAGTCCCTATGAGAAAAAAATGAATAAATTCACCTCTGTGTTGATTTCAAAAATCTAAATCAATCCTCTTGAAAAGACAACTACCCCCTGCCCATCATGGATCAGCTACTGCAGACAGTGACTAACTCAGAAATGTTATCAATGTTAGATGGTTTTTTGGGGTATAATCAAGTGGAAGTTGGTGAAGCAGACCAACATAAGACCACTTTCACTATACCTTGGGGCACATTTGCATATCAAAGAATGCCTTTTGGTTTGATCAATGCTGGCACCACCTTCCAAAGAGTGATGGATCTTGCATTCAAAAATGAAATGGGGAAGTTCATTGTGGTATATCTTGATGACTTGACCATCTTTTCTAACATTTTCTTGATCATGTGCATCATTTACAATAAGTGCTAGAATGATGTCGATAAAATGGCATTTCTCTCAATCCTAAGAAATTAGTTTTTAGGGTTACAGAAGGGAAACTTCTCAGTCACATTGTATCCCAAGAAGGCATAAAGATTGACCTAGAAAGAGTCAAATCCATCCAAGAGCTTAATATTCATGCTAATAAGACTACAGTCCATTCTTTCTTTAGAAAGGTGAATTTTCTATGAAGGTTCATTCCTGAATTCATATAGAAGACTTGCCACATTATCAACATGATGAAGGGTAAATCTACTTTCCGCTAGACTAAAGAAGGCAAGTCAGCATTTCAAGATATCAAGGAAGCTATCTCCCATGCCCCAATCTTGGTTTGTATGGATTATACCAAAGATTTCATAATATATAGATATGCTTTTAAACACATGCTTTGAGCCAGTTTGGTTTAGAAGAACAAAGAAGGTGTGGAGTCCCCCATATCTTTCATGAGTTATCCTCTCAAAGCTCATGAGTTAAAATATTCAAACATGGAGAAGCATGCTTATGCTATGGTTAAGGTGGTAAAGCACTTCCATTTTTACATCTTGAACTCACACACTATTGCTCTAGTTTTTGATACAATATTAAAGTCCATTCTAACTCAACAAGAGTTTGGAACTAAAAGGGGCAATTAGATTTCTAAAATCTAGGAGTTTGATCTTGTTATCAAACCTATGAAGCTTATGTGAGGAAGAGTTCGCTACCAATTAATTACTAATTATATACCAAGAGAAAAAAAGGTTGAAGACATGCCTAAAATTATATTTGTTACCACTATGAATGAGTGGTATTCCAATATCACTCTTTTCCTTACCTATGGTGAGTGTCTAACCCACCTATCTCATTAAAAAAAGAGGACTTTTAAGTTGACAGCTACCAACTTTGTCCTATGGGACAATGGTTTATACAAGAGGAGCCTTGATGGGGTATTTCTTCATTACATAGATAAAGTGCAACAGAGCAAACTTTTGGAGTCTTTTCACAATTTAGATTTTGGAGGACATTTTTATGCACCTGTGACTACCCATAAGATTTTATAAGCTAGGTATTGTTGGCCTACTCTATTTCAAGATTCATACACTTGGATGCATAGATGCGAGCTATGTCAGTAGTTCATTGGAAAACCCAAGTTGTCCATGTTACCTTTCAAGCCAATGGTGATCGAAGAGCTATTTCAAAAATGGGTATTGATTTCATTGGCACTATAAACCTATCCTCAAGTGTTGGACATGAATATGTTCTCAAAGCCACAGACTATTTTACCAAGTGGGTGGAAGCCATTCCAGTAAAGCATGCTACTTCAGAAGTGGTATGTAATTTCCTTAAGGAAAATATTATTCCAAATTTAGATTCCCAACCAAGATTGTAATAGACAATGCAACTTATTTCTCTTCTCATGAGGTTACCCAGTTCTGCTACTATTATGGGATTATCCTCTCCCACTCTTCTGACTATTATCCATAAGGAAATGGTCAAGCAGAATCAAGAAACAAGAACTTGGTGACTATTATCAGGAATTTGGTAGATGACAATCAGAGAACCTAGCATAAAGCATTGTTTGATGCTTTATGGGTAGATAGGATTACACCTAAAAGGGTGATAGGTATGTCACCATTTCAACTTCTATATGGTTTGAATACAGAGATACCAATTACCCTGGAACTACTAGCACCAAAGTTGGAAAAGGTAGTCAAAGATCAAACATTTGAAGATAATATTGACAAGAGGATCATGTCCTTAACTGAACTAAATGAGCAGCGAACTATGGTGGTGGACTGCATTGCTACACATCAAAGTCTAGTAAAGAAACTCTTTGACCAGAGAGCAAGGATTCATGATTTTTAGATTGGAGATCAAGTCTTGTTGTGGGACAAGAGGAGAGAACCAAAAGGAGTGCATGGAAAATTGGATTCCCTATGGAGAGGTCCATTTTCCATTCATCAATTAAATGGTGAAAATAGTTTCTTGCTAAAATATCAAGATGGAATGCCATTTTCACTGCCTCACAGTGGGCAGCATCTGAAGCACTTCAATCCTTGAAATATCAGATAAGTCCAGTTGTAAATTTGTATAGTCTTTATTTGTTTTGTGTTGTTCATTTGGTTTTTGGCATCCTTCTCTTTTTTGATGGTATGACTCCATAGCCCAATGGTATAGATGAAGGCACTTAGAGTCTAAATTCTACTCCCTTTGATTGTTTCAAAATACAATTGATGAAAGTTCTCCAACTGAAGCTAGCTATTGTTCCCAAAATTTGTCACTTGTTTTTTTGGATAACATGTTAATCATTTTGGTCCTATAGGCCAAAATGGTCTCTTTCTTTCTTAAAATGTTCTGAGCAGTCAAGTTATTTGACTGCACAAGCCTTTTCAGCTAAGGAAATCATATGTTTAAAAGGTGGGCTTTTGTAAAGAAAAAGATCATAACACTTGAGGCATTTCCTAAAAAATTGTAAGGATAGTTCAATGATAGGGTTCAATAATATGGAATGAACTATTTAATAATTGAACCATTGAATCATTGAACCATTGAACTCTGATTCAAAGAGTTTAAAGAGTTCAAAGGTTCAAAGACTTCAACGAGTTCAATAAGTTTAAAAGCTTCAACACATTCAAAGGTTCAAAAAGGTTTGAGAAAATGGTCCAAATGGAAGAATACAGAAGAAGGTTCAACCAAAAGGTTCAAATAATTGGTTTAGCAACACATTGAACTCCCAAAGAAGACTACGTGAATGCAACTCTTTGGAAATATTTAAACTGTTTAACCATTGAACTTTAAACCATTGAACCATTGAACTAGTGAACTCTAAAAAGATGGGTCAAGGTTCACAATGGTTTAGGAAACCAATGACATCCCTGTGGATGTCAAATTTAGGGTAATTAAATATTCATTGATTTTTAAATAACATAAACCCAAGGATAAACTCAGTGATCCATTGAGAAAGAAGCCAGTAGAAGGTGAGAAGATAGCCTTGAGAGCTCAGATCACTAGGAAGAGACAAAATGTAGCAAGGAAAGAGGGAACAATATAAAGAATCCAAAAATATCTATAAAAGAGTTATTCTAGTAGGTGGAGTAGTCCACCAGATAGGCCTTAAAGAGCACAATCATTCAATGGCACAACCTACTTTTCTTCATTGAGTAAAGGTGAATGGATAGCCATGTAAAAATCATAAAGAAGACCATGCGACCTATGCTTCAGATGAGACATTTGAGATGCTTTATAATGCCAAAATTTAAGGCCAATAACCTATTCTAGCATGGCCCCTTCACATAATTTCTAATTCATTCAATATAGATTGATCCATTTTGTGAAAACAAGTGCCAAAGTATTTCTTTGGATGCTATATATTGTAATCTCTCATTTTGAATAAGGGAGATCTCTCTATTATTAGAAGTGAAACTCTACCCAAATTGAAAGGCATTCTTGAGACTTTGAGCTCAGACTATTAATCATATTTTATCAAGTGAATGAGAAAGTAAGTGACCTTCAGACTTTGTATTGAAATAGCTTATGTTATCTAGGAAATCATTCTTATGTCTTTTTCCTAAATACAGTCTTGTCTATTTAATCAAATAAGCAAAATGAGTGAAAATAATCTAAAAGATGTCCTAAAGTTGATTGTGGTAGACTTTGTGCTACCATAATTATCTTTAGTCTATGTGTTTTATGTTTCAAGATATTGGAGAGACTTTAAGCTCCCCTTATCCTTCATAATCTTTTACTATGTTGTAGTTTTTGATGGAGACTTTGTGCTACACTTCATTCTACTGTGTTACTTTGTCCTAAATTAGTAAGAGAAACAATGAAAGACTGTGCTTTCGTGGGTTTCTTGTAGATCTAGTTACTACCTAGGAAGAATTCATGTTGTTTATTGAACATCATTTCTGAAAGAAGAGAAATGCCTTCAATAATTACATAATAATTCTCCTTTATTTTGTGAATATCATCTCTAAAAAAAGAGAGATGGATGGTATGATTTCACCCCCTAAGTCTATTTTCAATTTATATTAGTATATTATAGTTTATAGGGAACCTCCCCTTGCTGAGAGGAGAGATTTATCTCATTATGCTATGGTAACCACACCCATTTTACCATATAAATCTCATTGTGATGTGGTTGGTATAACCATTTTGTCATCAATTAGTTGATGACAAAATATTCACCCAATAGTGCCAAAGTAGTAAGTGTTAGATATAAAATGCCTTATGAAGTCCTTTATATAGGAGACTCTTTATTTTGAATTTGGGAGATTTATTTACATTACTCGACATCAAAAAGGATAAACAAAACTTAAGGGGTTAAGAAGGGTTTAGGACTTCTTGAGTGAAGAGAAATAACCATTGGAACTCAAAATAAAAAAGGATAGGAGCACCAAAAATGGGACACCCTAGGGTCCACTGCTATATTCCAATCCCAGTGCTCCTATCTTACAAGTTTAGGACTTGGAGGATAGGATTGGCCTAGGAAACAGAGTTTGGTTGAGCTAGAATGACCATCTAGAAGGCTATGAATGACTAAAAATGAGAAAAAGGTGACTCAAGCATGAAACAAGACAAAGATAAGTAAAATAAAAGGCATGTTTAATATGAAAAAGGATCATATTCTCTAGTCAGAGTCTCTTATGAAAAGGATTATGAAAAGACATGATATGTATGGTTACTTGACCAATTTAGGGTGTATACATTTCCCCCCCTTTTATTCTAGTGATGAAATGAAATGAACTACTAGAGTAAAATAAATAAGAATAAAATGTGTGCCTAAACCTACCTACATAGAAATAAATGTGCTACAAGGGTCCAACTCAATTCCTAGCTAGGGAAGTGGATGGAGATCTGAACAATGCCTGGAGAAAGAAGGAATCCCTAAAATGGATGCCCCCTATACTAAATTTTAATGTGGAATGTATTTAACATGGATAGGGAGGGTAATGCTTTCCCCCTATGATAAATATAGCTAAAAATAAGGAATGTTCGAAGGCTGAAAACTAATGTTTATCCTTTATCCCACACAAACTCATGTAATCTAGCATGTGTGTATAAAATCTATATGTTGTAAAGAGAAAAATCTATCATACCCCCACTCTAAATATCTAAACTAGAATTGAGAAATGCTCAAAGTCTTAAATACAATGTTTATCCTCTATCTTTCACAAACTCATATAGTGTAGGTTTGGGTAATACAATGGAACACCCATTATAGATAGTTGTGCATCCTAACTTGGGTATAGTTGGGTGTAATCTAAAACTTTGGTTAATGTGCAAGAAGAAAATGGTATGTCTTTCTATTCCATTTGTATAATCCTGAGTGATGAAAAACATGAACATCCATGTCATGCCACCAAATTTGGTATGTGAATGATACATCTATATAATCCGGTAATCTATATAACCACATGTGAAATGACATATCTTTCCATGCCTCATGTGAAAAATTGGAGACCAAAACACAGTGCTCTACACTATGCCTATAGTTTATAACTACATCATGTTGTATGAAGCTATATGTGTGATATGTGTAGTAATGTACATGCCCCCAAATATATTATCTAAATCTATATTTGTATCAAAATCACTATTAATCTGTATAATATGAACCACTATATCTGAATAGTCTATGTATCTATAAACTAAAGGTATATCTCTCTGAATGTATTGAGTAATGTTAAGTGACCCAAGTAATCTAAATAACTATATATCTCAATTAATCTAAGCTAAATCTGATAATCTAACTATTGGATGTGTATGAACCATGGTGTATCCACTTATGAGAGTGGATGGGCATGCTAGGTAAGTCTAGAAATAGTAATAGTATTAATAATGCCCCCTTTTAGGGTAGAAGGATGAAATTTGTGATAGATGAGGTTGAGCCAAAAGTGATGGCTAGTGGAATAATAATAGAAACAAGGTTGGTATGTTTTGAATAGCTTGAGAGGTTTTTTGATTGATTAGTCTGAGTTGTTGGAAGTGGAACAAGTTTTGATTGGTGATGACCAAGGTGTGTGTTTGAGTACAAGATAAATATAGAGATGTTTATGATATAGCAGGAAGATGAGGTATTAATAGAGTGAGGTTTGAGTGATGTCAAAGGTGTCATTATCATGATTCTTTGGAATAAAATGGTTTGAAAAATGAAGTTATGGGGTTTGAGTTATAGGCAAAATGGTTTTTTGTTTTGATTGAGAACATTGGCAACTATAGGAAATTGGATTGATTCTCAATTGATTTGTGCATTGACTAGGTTGAGATATTGATATTTAGAATGAGAGAGATGCTAAGGATATAAACACCTACCATGAAATGATTTGAGTAGTTGGTATCCTAGGTTTAGGTTGGTGGTGATGTGACTTTGGTAAGTAACAAAATGCTTGGTTTTTGTCAGTTTTAGACCTATTTTGGTGTTTTTGAGCTCTTAAAAGTAGCATAGGAAGAATTTTTCTAGTTATAGTGATCTTATCCTACATTAAGTGCTCATATCAAGGTTTTAGCACTCTTATCTAGGTTACAACACTCCTATCTACTGCTATTGTCCTGTATCTAGCACTATTATCTTATAGGCTTAATTTTTCAATAATTTTACTTTATTGTTTACAATTTTTCTATTTTGGATTTTTATTTAGCATTATTTATTGATAAATGTGATATTTATAATGTTATTCAAGGCAAGGTATAGATGAGAGAGTTCTATAAGTGCCAAGTGATAGAGACCTTGAAGTTATTACAATTATTTACTAATGAAAGAATTGTCATGAATAGGGTAGGGTTGGGTCATCTATGTGACTTAGAAATAGTGTAGTGGGATTGATATCTAATTATCACCTTATGTGAGAGGTGGAATGTAAATACATGTACTTTTTGGATTCCTACAGGGGAGATTACTATGACTCTAGAGGATGTGTATCACATTTTGCATTTATTAGTTAGTGCAAGATGTGTGACATTACAAGAAGAAATGGGTAATAATGTTTTAGATTAGAGGTAAAAGCAGGTTTTGAAGGGGCCCCAAAACCCTTTAACAGAGAGCAAAAAAAGAACAACAAAGCCCATAGGCAATGCCTAAAAAACACTACAGAGAAGTAGCAAAATCAGGTTTTGAATGGTCCTGAAACCATAAGAGATACATCTGATCAAAACCCAGATACAGAAGTCTGGAGATACAACAAACAAAAGATAACAAATGAAAAACAAAGATCTGTACCAGTTTCTTTACCAACAAGAAGGACCAGATTATTCATCCAGTTCCAGTATTAAGTTCATGGCTTCTTTTTCTTTCAAAGCAGTTTCCTGGGTGGTAACCTCCAGCAAAGCTCCTTTTTGTGTATCTTTCTTTCTAGAACTTTGCCTTGTCCTTTTGCTGGGACCCTCTAGTGCTTTGGTCTCCTCATTGGCTTGTTTACCTATATTGATAGCTGCTGCACAAATGTTGGACGTTACTTCATCCATTTTCTTTTTGTTATCCTTTATTAACTCCCAGAGATTGTTTTCCTAAGCTTTGAGCTTCACAAGGATCTCGCTTAACTGATTTTCCATGTTGTTTACTTTGTTCCAAGTAGCTTTTAGAGACTCTTCCAAAGTTTCCACTTTTTTCTTGAGATCAATGATCTCCCTACATAGCCAAGAATCTAATTGGGAAGAAGACTCAGCTTTACTGTTAACCCAAGTCATAGGGGTGTAAATTTCATCATTCTGATTCTTTCCTCTCCAATCCTCAGATTTTTTATTCGGGCTATTCCTATCTTCTTCAAAGAAGTCATCTTTGCTCTTTTGTTCCCACTCATTGATTCCATCTTCAATTTCCATCTCCATATTTTGAATATCTTCTTGGACAGATATTTCCTTTTCTTTCTTAGAAGTTGGGTCCTCACTAGGATCTTCCTGGACAGTGTCTTCCTCCACCACTTTTTGGTTTTCCTTCAACTCTTCTGTTCTGGTAACAGAATCCTCCTCAGTATTGACTTTATCCTTTTCAATTTCCTTCGATCCTTCTTCATCATTACTAGAGTTGGTTTCCCAACTCTCTGTTCCATCTTCTTCCTCCGATTTTTCCTCCTCGGGTTCTTCAAGTCTCTCCCGACCCCTTTCTTCTTCTGCATTCTATTTATTAGGACTAGGGGTCTTAATTTTTCCTCTTCTACTTACACTTTCTTTCTTTTTATTCCCTAGCAACTTATTTTTCCCCTATTTGGGATACTTAACCAGTGCCCTATTCTTGCAATAGCCTTCAATAAGCAGAATTAGGCCTTTGTGAAGAATAGGGCGCAAATCCTTTTTTCTATGAGCATAAAGGATTTGAATCAGGGAGTAGCGAAGATAGAAAGGAAAAGACAAGCTAACCTTATGCCTGAAGTGGTTGAGGAAGACAAAATGGAACTTATGCACTCATTTGCTTCTACCGTCCAGGATGAAGTACTCCCTTATACAGCTTAGGACGTCCCTCCATATCCCTTTAATCTGATCCAGCACAAAAAATCCCCATTTTTGACCAACTTCTGCTCCTCCTCATCCGTTTTGGGGAACTTACAAAATGCCTCATTCAAAATACTGGTCTGCTTTGAAAATTTGATTCCGTCCATTGACAACCCTGTAACCTCAGCAAGAAAATTCTCAGTTAAATTTACGGTTATACCATGCAGGGTGACCCTGTCATCAGACCAATTGTTGAAGAAGGCCGTCATGATATGCGGCTTAGAGCCATGGAGTCTTTCCATGTAGCTAGTTACATTTCCTTTCTGCATAATTTTCCAGACTTGGGGTTTATCTCTCCATTCTGCATAGCTCTTGGGCTCCTGCTTATGGGGTTCTCCCTTCCTTTCACGCGCCATACTCATTTTCTTTGAAACCCGATTACTGTGGATATTACCCTGGATCCTCCTGCTGTCAAGTTGATTGGGACGTCGAATTTGTTTATGGCTTTTTAGGATCCGCTTCTCCCTATAGAGGGCCTTGCTAATGTTATTGATTGTGTGTCCTTGTATTTTTTTAGTGTTCCCTTAAGTATAAATAATATAGGGAGTCATAATGATGTACTATTATTAGCTATTGTGTATTCTTGTGTTTCACACTTGCATAAGTGGTTGGTTATTTTGCTAGAATTGTTTGTTGCTATGGATTGGAGTAAAATGTCTATTTCATACAAGATGCATAGGATTGTGCATAATTTGGAGGTATATGGAGCTATATTCTCATGGGGAAGGATTATGCCATCCCACTTATACATGGATTTTTATAGGTTTACATAGGAGGCATTTAGTGGTAGATTGAGTGTAGTGACCTTATTAAATTGTTAGGCTTATGAGCACATAGCAGTTGTGTGGATGATTGGATTATTGAGGGAAAATTGGGAACCTCCACATCCATTTGGAGAGTGGTGGATGAGTATATTATTTATTTTATACCTTTGTATGGATCATTATAAGTAGGTGTTAGATATATTAGTGGTTAGTGACATCATATGGAGGCTGTACAAAGGATTTTCTGGGTGGGCTGAGGATGGAGTGTAGTTGCACTATATGAGGGTCATCTATTGGATACATTATTGATGGGTTGTACTATATGATAATTTTCACTATGATTACATGATTATATAATGTTAGGTATGACAAGATGTGCCTCTAGTAGCATAAGTGTGGGTGAGGAGTGCATGGGCACTAGTAAGGGTGGGAGCTCATACGAGACCTACTAAGACTGAGCTTGCACCATTGCCTTTGGATGTGAGGGATATGTCTATAGATATTTTATATGTAGATGATGTTGGATGTACAAATTCATACACTACATGGTGGGCTAGGCATCGATCAGCTCTATTGTACCCTATTGAGGTAGGGGATGTGCCATAGTATGACGATCTTAAGCCAATCTAGATGATGGGAGGTAAGTAGTGATTACTTTTAAATTATGTATAAATTTATTATTTTTAGTTTGATTTAAAGGTATATAGATATAATATTACCATAATTTATGTGCAGGAAGAGTGAGAGGTGCATAAGATGAGGCATAGGCTGGGGTGGGAAGTAGAGATTATGATTATTGGGAGACCATCATTAATTCAACACTATAAGAGCTCACGTGGCATGTTCCTAATGATGAAATAGAGGAGGGTTTGATATATTTAGCTTCAATCACAATTGGTATTCATGCTCATCTATTTGATAGGGTTAATATAGTGACAACTGCATATGTTAGGGTAGTAGGAGAGAGAGAGATGAGTTGAGAGTTGAGCTAGATAGGCATAAGATGCCTCCACCTAATTTTGGATCCATTATCATGAGGATCATGGATGAGTATATAAATATTTAGAGGTGATATGTGCACTTGCATGAGGAGCACAATTAGCTACTTGAGTGAGAAAGTCATTGTAAAAGGCATGTAGCATCTCGATGAGGTGTGGGGCCATCAAGTGTTAGGGTGGATTATGGGACTAGCACTGGTAGGGAGAGTGAGAATGAGAGTGAAGGAATGATGTCCATTCATGACTAATTTTATTTGATATAGTGTATATTTTTTCAAAAATTCATTATATATATATATATATACATATACTAGTTTGATTTGGACTCATACATATTATGCTATGTAATTTTGAGCACATTGGTATATCTTCTTACAAATGGTTGATTAGAAATAATTTATTTGACATGGATGTTGAGGTTACATATGTTTGGTAAAATAATATTTGGGATGTGATTTGATTGTTCAAGGGTAATGCTAGTTTTGATTTTGAATCATATGTAAGTAAAGAAATTTGTTTGTTTTGTAATTTATAAATTGATTTGCTAAAGTTAATTAATTTCAAGATTAGTAAAATAGGATACAATTAAGATCAAGATTTGGATAATTTGGTTTGGATAGGGATGGTTATTTATAACTAAGAATGTTAGTTGTTAGTATAAGGGGATGCAAGATATCACTTTGTGCTTAATTCACTGAGAGTGGCTCAAAAATGCAAATGCTAGCCTTTTGGATCCATCATCACCCACTAAGTGAAGCTATGCAATCATGCATGTACTAATTGATGTTTAGACTATGTGTCCAATCCCTCTAAGTAGGTGGCTCAAGAATATAAATGCTAGCTAGTCCTTTGGATCCATCATTTCCCACTAAGTGAAGTTATGAACTGATACAAGTATGAATGTGTGTTGTATCACTATCCAAACCTTGATGGCCAATTGAACAAGTTCCCACACTACTCATGTTGTGTAGGATCATGCCCTATATCTGATATTGTCTATAGTGCACTAACTATAGCTATATATGGAGACTCTATAAGATGTAATCTTAATTGATGCACAACTAAAACTATCTACTATGAAGGAGTCTCATATATCTATAATCATAGTGAATTGCTATGTGATATAACACCTTGTGGTATTTATTGTGATGCATATGATTGAGAAATAGATCAAGATGGAACTATAACCTATGATGAGGGCTCATTTAATCTTAATCATAGTAGGTTACTATATGAAATAGGTCCCTACAAACTTAGTCATAGTGAATATCTATTTGGAGCAGTACTCTATGATGTGGGTTCATCTAATATTAACCATAGTAGGTTATTACATGAGATAGGACCCTGAAAACTCAGTTATAGTGAATATCTATCTAGAGTGATACTCTACTATGATGCCTATGATTGTGTTAGATATTTATATAGAACTACACTATGTACTCCTTAGACTACACTACTATATATAGGCTGATCTCATTGTACTAGTCTCCAAATCCTCTAAGTAGGTTGGATAGGAGATCTCTTATGGGGATCTATCCTAGAAACTACATTTATCTCATAATGAGTAACTAATGATTCCTATGAAGGAATATCCTAGGATGACTCAATCATGGAGGAATGAGATCTATGGTATCATGATGGAGGAGATCTTAGTGCCCCTTGTGTGAATGCTATGATGCCATTGTCAACACATCTATTAATGAAATCTCTGAGTCTATAACAATCATTATCTCTGTGTCCATATATATGATGATAGTTATAAAAGGGTCAATGTGGTTGTCTATGTAAGAGATGTAGATCTCATCAATGAGTAAAAGGCAATGTGATTAACCTCCTATCTAGTAGTGTTGATAATATGACATATGGGCTATCCCAATCTGAATCAAACTATAGTGTTGCCCTACAGTTATTCTCTATAGTGTGTATTGTAGGTGGTGATCTAGAAACTAGCTCTATATTCTTAATTGGTTTCCTTTATATTTGTGGTCTCTTATATTGTTTAAGACATGGTGGATGTTGTGTGTTAGGAGCTATAGATTGAGGTAATGTTGTGAAATCTAGAGTAATATGATCAATTGAATCTGACTCAATCAATCCCAATTTCTTCTCCAAGGCTAAAACTATATAACATAAGGGCCTAAAAGAGGAATTTTTTTGATATAATATGTGCTCTAAGAGGGGTTGGTAAAGCCCCTTAATAAATATATGCTAAATCTCTAATTTTTTTGGTTTATAGATCAATATTAACATGTGAGTCTTGAATCATAAGATATAATCACTAGCTAGCTTTGAAGTATTCTGATACAATTTGGTAAGTTTCTCATATTTAACATGAGAGCCCATATTTTGTATGTAATATTTGAGAAATGCTTCCTCTAAATCATCATATGTATGTAAGGAACCAATAGGAAGTAGATGAAAGAACCAATTATATGCATTACCCACTAGTGTTTGCTGGAACAACTTAAGTAGAATCAAAGGACTCGTATGAGATGGAAAATCCTTCCAAAAGGCTTGAAGGTGTATGAATGGATGTATATTTCCATAAAATTGAGGTAATGATGGTATCTATAAATGCTTAGGCAATGAAGCTTTAACAAATGTTTTTGGAAGAGGGTTACCATGTAATTCATTATCACCCATATAAGACTTATAAGCCTTTTTTCCAAAGTAAGGATATGTACTTGGTGTTATAATTAACCAACTACATGCATCAAATAAATAATCTCTTGGGATGGTATATTAGTATCTTGAAGTGTTTCATTTAATAATTTATTTTAGCCATGGGAGTGATACATTTAGCAATTGGATCATAGAGAGGGGGTGTGATCACTTGAACCTTTAGAAGAATGGGTCTTGGACCTTAGTAGAGGGATGTGGGATACCATTCTCTTTGGGTGAAGATAAAGAAATAGGTGTTACTGTAGTAGGGGGTGGCTTGGGAGATTCATTGGTATCTTTATTATTTAGTGAATCACATTCTAATTAAATAGAGGATGTGATGTTATTATTAACATGTATATCATTTAAAATAGAATGATTTATATAAGTAAAAGCAACATTTTGTAATGCATTATGTTTGAGAGAAGGAGTGAGAGAAGAGCTAGAAGCGTGAGATGAATTCTCTTCTTCATTATGTGCATAATAGTCATCATTATTATATGCATTATCATAATTAGATTTTTGTTCATATTCATTCTCATTTTCATATGCATTTGCATGTTTACTATCATATTCATTATCAATTCTATTATCCTTGAATTTAGTAGGCTCAATTCATGGGATAACCCCTATGAAACTTGTCTGTTTCATAGCCTGTTATATCTAAGAACATAAAATGAGGCTAATCTCTACCTCTTTGTGTTTTTGTTTTCACAAAAAAGTTGATCTTTTGAGGGAATGTTGCATCCTGTGCAGTTTGGAGAATTTTATCTAAACTACACTTTGTTTATTTTCATGTTGTGTCAGAGAATTTTTCTAACTTTTCATATGTTTTATGCAAAATCAAATATTTTTTTTGACTTTGCATATGCAATATCAAATATTTTTTTTGACTTTACACATGCAAAATCAATATTTTTCTTTAATCTTTCACATGGGACCCACCACCCATGGTAATTAAGTGGAATTAATTACCACATTATATATATATATATATATATATGTATGTATGTATGTATGTATATATATATATATATATATGTATGTATACATATATATATATACATACATACATACATATATATATATACATACATACATATATATATAGATACATACATACATACATACATATATATATATATAATGTTATATATATATATATATATATATATATATCGACTCATAATTTTTCATTTCTACAATTTATTTTTACCCTCCTCATTGTTTTTTAGTGCATTTGCACTTCTCACCATTTTCAAAATTGTCAAAAATCTCCTATCACCATTTTTGTAATTGCCTTCATTTGCACAAAGTCTTATTTACACACATTACAGGTAGGGTGTTCTTTTCTCCTTTATTTTGTCTTATTTTTTATTCATTTGTGATTGATTCTTCACCTAGGGTTTTTCATTTTTCATTTTTTCCCTTTTAGAGTTTTATCTTCTTCGTGTGCAACTCAAAAAAATTTCTCTAAGATACACCTCTACCTTTTTTGCTCATGTGTTTTTTAGAGAAATTTATCCCTTAATGTGCACATCAAACAATTTTCTCTAGAGTGTGCATTCCTATTTGATGCACTTCGAAGAAAATTATTCAATGTACATCAAAATTCACCATTAATTACAAGTTGGAGAAATTTTTTTGACATGCACAAAATAGTCGAGTTGAATGCAAGTCAAAGAATTTTCTCAGGCCAACACTTAGAAAAGTAAAAACCAAGTTATGCAAATCAGATAAAATTCTTTGACTTACATGAAAGATGTTTTTTTTCCTGAGTTGGATGCAAGTTGAAGAATTTTCTCTGACTTACATCTCAACCATCCAAACTCTTGTGTAGTTCAAAAAAAATTATCTGAACCACAACCCTTACCATACCTCATGTAAAAGTGTTGTTTTTATCGATCCTACATTTTTTTGAAAAAGAATAAAAAATGCTAACTCTGGATAATCAAATTTTCCTACTTGCAACTATCTAATCAATGTTAGACATTTCTCCAAGCAAGAATAAAATTAATTACAAGTATCAAGGTGTGTTCCCATTGTCCACAGTTGATTCAAATGTGGATCAAATTAGGGATACAAAGATTGGTCATGTGGATATCGATGAGTTTTTACAAATAATGGGAAGAAAACTCATTTCACCTTATATGTAGCTAGTAATTAACAATGAAATCCATTTAGCTATTGCATTTCATATATCAACATAAGATTCTAAATTCATCTTGACTATGACAACACATTTTATAAAGAAAGTTGATCAATCACGGATTTAGAGGGTAAGGTGATAATTCACCTTGATGAGGAATATTTTGATTAAAAATTACACCTCTTTGAGATTGAAGAATATTCAAATTTAACTATGGAATCATCTCAATAATACTATGAAAAAGATCTTGAGAAGTGTAAGAAACATATTAACTCCAAATGGATCAAGACTCCTTGACCCACCATTGCTAAATGGCCCAAGTATCTATATCATAGTGACTTTCTGGAGGAGATAGGAGATTTGATTACTCTCCTCAGTAGAGTGAAAGGGTTTTCAACTTCAAACATTTTCCAAGAATGGATGTATTAATACATTTGGGTTATCAAAAGGAACAAGCAAGTGATCTTTTGGGGTAAACAAATCAGTGATGCTATTTGTCATCAACTCTCTGAGGTGGTTTCTTCACTCAAGTTTTACATGAATTCATATCTTCTGTATGTTTCATGTAGTATGAAATCTTTCTTGGGTTTAAATTCTATTGGTGAAAGGAAAAATGTGCCTGTATATGAGCATTATCCACAGATGACTCTAAAAGAAAGCATAAAGCATTATAAGAGAGTTAATGATGCTTTCTTCTATAAATTAATTTGCACTTTTGAGAAATAACTTGAAAATAAGAGAGTTTTAGATTAGGCATGGGCATAGGTCAATAAGGTTGGATTAATTTTCTTATAACTCCTAGCTTTAACCTATATCAGGGTAGGAATATTTTATGAACAACCTTACATACTACCCAGATACCCAATTGATAAACTAATACTAATGGAGATGTGTATACAAGTGATAGATGTGTATAAAAAGCAATCATATGCTCATAAAAATGGTTTCAAATTTTCAATCAGTATTGGTTGATATACAATTTCCACTACTCCAAAGGCTAAGACTATGGAAACTGAGTTACAATGGATTACACTTAAGAAACTCAAGAGTAGAGAAAACTTTGATTACAAAATGATGGAGAAGCTCAAACATAATATCACCCATATGCATAGAATTGAAGATATTTGGGTAGAATACATAACTGATGAAGATATAAGGAGACTTGATTATAGTCACCTTACTAGTGATTAGATTGTCAATTTGGAATTGGCAAATATTCCTTGGGATTTGATAGATAATGGGAATATATTTGATTCTTCATATGAGGAAAATCAAGTGGCTTCAACTCCTCTCCCTCCCATCTAATGGTCAATTAAATACTCCACTTATATTAGAGACAAATGTCAACCCATTCTTGTAAGAACTAATGCTTGGTTGGAATCTAAAGGAATTAAGTTGAAACATTTTAAAATTAGTTTTGAGGAAGAGTATGATAAAGAGACTACTAAGAAGTGAGAGGAGCTGAGAACAGAGAACAAAGAGGAGCCCTCTACTTCTAAACATAAGCCAAAATTTGTATTTGTTAGTAAAGTAAATAAGAAAGATAAAGAAGCAAGTCTCAAGGAATGTGCTCAAGTGGAGAAGAAATAAATCCCAGCCATAAGTGAGGCACCACTTCAATCAACAACATCACAAGTGTCTCAGCTAGTGCTTCAACAAACTATACAAATAAAGACTACTCAATCAGAGGTTCTTTTGACTGAATATTCTCAAGCCATAGTTTCATAGGTAACATTTTCCATAGTTCTTCCCATAAGTACCACTATACATGTTGATCCTAATCCTTCTCAAGTTGTTCTTTCACCTCTACCTTCACCTCCTAGTGCCACACTTTTTCAAGTTCCTTCACAAGGTACACTAGACCAAGTTTTTGATTCATTGTCAAATATACCTAGCCCTTAAAAATAATTGGGATCCCTAACTAATTTTTATTTCACCTAACAAGATATGGACAAATTTATGTCTATAACTTCTTCAAAGACAACAACTCAGGTTCCTATCAGCCCAATGTCCAAAATGTCAATAGGAACTAAAGTGATGGTTACTCTAACCCAAACCCTAGGTATTATTACTACAATCTCATTAGTGTCAACCCCATTACCAGATACCTATACCATACTACCTTTCATTCCACATACTTCACAATCCATTATTCCTCCCCAAACATCCCAAGCTTTAACATCCTCTACACAAGGAAATCCATTTCCTCTTCCTCCTTGGCTGGAATCATAAACACCTAAGAATAAGTGAGTAGTGGTATCAAAATACTTTGATTTTAGTCATCTTGTGCCAATAAATCCCAAAACAACAAAGAAGGCCAAAACTATGTCAAGGGTTATATTTGAATTTGGGTACATGTATGTTGAAGTTGCAATTCCTCCTGAAGATAGAAACATTAAAGATATTTAATTATTCAAATATGCAATAGGATGAATAGATATTGGGATAAAAACCCATGAAAGTTTGAAGGAATATTTTCAAGTAGAAATGGTCTCCTTGATCGAGATATATGATAAGGCAAAGAAAAGATCAAGGATCAACTCAAAGTACAGGTAAAATATTTGACCACTATTTTACTAAAAATCACCAAACCTTCTGAGTCTATTGATCTTATTGTGTATGAAAATAGTGAAAAATACATTCAATAGGTAGAGAAAATTAGATCTCAGGGTTATGCGATCAATGCTTGGATTGAGAGATTAAAAACATACGTACTCAATAGTTGCATTCTACCATTAGATTTTTGAAGAATCTGAGTGAAGTGAAAATAAAAATTCAGAAAATAATTAAAACACTCACTCAAAATTTGGAATTGACTAAAAAGGTAATTAATAGATGGACTCAGCTACACAAACTCAAACTAGAGCTTTTGGTTGAGTAGAAGGTCATTCCAAATAGGAAAATGTTCATTGAACATAGGGAAGTTATGAAGAATAAAAGAGAACTTCTCAATAATTTAGTTAAATATCTCAAAGAAGCTAAATATATGTGCAATAATAAGATGTTATATCTTGTAGAGAAAATTGGAAAGCTTCCCTGCCAAGTTAAAAATGACTATCAGGAAATTCTTCTTGTGGAGACTGTTATTCAAGAATTTACATCTTTGCTTCAAACAAAGATTGAAACATGTACTTTCATGCTAGACTCAATTGACAAATTGATTAAATTTCAAGTCATTTTGGATAAATTACAAATAATTATGGATAAAAGCAAATATTTTTTGGTTAACTTAGAATATTCAATCACAAGGGTACTTTCCATCTCCAAAAGTACATCCAACCAGATAACAGTGAAGTCCAAGATATATTGAAGAGATATGAGTAATTTTTAGATAAGAATAAAAAGGAAGAAATTATTTTGTCTAATGACACTTAGTTTACTTTTGTAACTTTTTGTATGTAATTTTGTTTAGTGTAATTTACATGTTAGAAAAGTACATAGTCCTAAGTCAAATAGGACTCTATCAATGAATAAGTCAATGTTTTTCTTATTTTTGTTCATAGCTCCTCTCTATAAATAGGATGATGCTCTTTGTAGAAAAGATCACTAATTGTTGTAGAGGGGAAATGTTGTTGAATTTAGAAATAATTTTGAAACTTTGTGTTCATATTGTAAATCAAAAATTCATTCAATATAAGAAAATCAAGTGATCTTTAAAAGTTTGCATTTAAATATACTTTTGTTATATTGGGAATGTTATTTTGTCTTTTCCATTGAATTTTATTTTGCTTTGAATGAATTTTGGTGTGAAATTTCTATAAAATAGATGGTGCTAGGAAGCTAATTTTGGAGTCTTTGGGATACTTTTTAGTTAATGGGTTTATGTTCACATTGAAAGTGAATTAATGAGGAGACTTTGGGCTGCCTATTATTCTTCTTTGATAATTTTAATCTTTTTTGGAAATAAGGTGAAGACTTTGGGCTGCACTTTATTCTATATTTTAAGTTTACTCTGCTAGTATTATTTTTGTTAATATTTTGGCTAACAAATCTGAATATCAGTTATATTTGGTTCATCAAGTGATCCTATATTTTCAAACTATATCACAAATAATGGAAGGATGTTTGTGATTTAACATCAATTCTAAAAAAATAGAATCGGATGATATGACAACACCCACTATGATAAAATTATTGTAAATAAGTGTAAATAATTAAGTGTTGTGTTAGTTAATAATAAAAGGGAGCCTCTCCTTATCTTGAGGAGAGATTTTATCTCATCACACTATGGCTGAAATAACCATTTTTTTGGTAACAAAATATTCACCCAACAACTTCCATAATCACTAGGGAAAGGGGTAAGAGAAGATGTTAATTCTTTTCTGATATGGAATAAATTATCATGTGAAATTGGAATATTATGTGCATCTATGTTATCCTTTAATAGAGTGCATGCTTGATTTTAATTTTCAATATGAGAAGTAAAAGTGAAAGATTTATCATTTAAACATTCTTTTTCCTTTGTTTGAGACGAAAAAGTAGAGTTAAGAACATGAGATGTATCATTTGAATTGGCAATTTAATTTTATTGCATTTATATTGTTGTAATTTGAACATAGAATTAGCAAGAGAGAGAGAGAGAGAGAGAGAGAGAGAGAGATTAGGTTCAAATGGAATTAATTTATCACCAATGATATATTCATTTGGAATTGTATGACTAATTTGTTCATTTGGTGCATTTTGCATAGGAGAATGAGGTGAAAAGTACCTTTCCCATTTATCAAAATTATTTTCTTTAGAAGAGGGAAGAAAAAAGATAGGTTTGAGAGAAGAAGATGCATCTAATTTTTCTTCACTATCACTTTCATATGTATCATCATATTCCTCATTAAAATAATAGTAATTATCCTCATTGTAAAGGAAATCCTTTTTCACATTTTTAGCTAATGTGCAATTTTTCAAATTTTTCCATTCATTGTCATAATTATGAGAAAAATCTATAAATTGATCTATGGGGTGAGAGGGAAGAAGTGCCTTAGTGGTAATTTTATTTATTTCACCAAAGAAAATATGTAAAATTACTATTAAGGAAATAAATGCAAGAATAACTACTAACATAGAGATTTTGAAAATATTTTTGACACTCTAAACAATTTGCAAAAATTCCAAAATTTTTATCTAAAAATTGTAAGGAATACTTAAAGTTTTAGGACCTAGTTTGGAAATATAGGGTTTTGGGTTGGGGTTTTAGAATTTTTGAAAATTATTGCAATAGTTTAATTCTAAAATAAATTCGAATAAGATATATGCACAAAAATTTATACAAAAATTAGAAATTTAAAATTATATTTTTTGAAGAATAACTACAAACATAGAGATTTTAAAAATATTTTTACACTCCAAATAATTTGCAGAGATTTCAAAAATTTTATCTAAAAATTGTAAGGGAGGAAGGCTTGGGGTTTGAGGATCTAGTTTAAAAATCTAGGGTCTTGTGTTGGGGTTTTATAATTTTTTAAAATTATGGCAATAATTTAAATTCTAAAATAAATTTGAATAAAATATATGAAAAAAAATTTATACAAAAATTAGAAATTTGAAATTGAATTTTTGCACAAAATTATGAATGAAAAACCCTAAGGGTACCTAAGGTTTGAAATTTGTTCAAAGTAAGTCAGGTTCACCAAATATTTTATTATTTTGGGGAAACTAGGGTTTAGTTCCTAAAAAATAAAGGGTCTAGATAAAGGGGTAAAATCTAATCAAATATGGTAAAATATAGATTTGACCAAATTAATTATATAGGGAAGAGAAGTAACTTATCTAAAAAATAGACTGAGATGACTATTTCAAAACTTGAAAATTATTGTACAGGATTGGGAAGATGTCAAGACCCTAGATCTAGATTCATTTTATGAAAGGATAGGACCATTAAAAATATGACACCCTAGGTTCTAGTGTTTTTGTCCTCTTCTGACATTATTGTCCAAACTGCTCATAGAGACCTACTTTTTGGGTTTCTTTCCATTATTCATGTGTGATCCTACTTATGAAAATTTAGATGTTGAATGTTTATGGAGCTCTCTGTAAAGTTTTGTTTTCTTCAAATCATAGGTCTATCTATACACATAAAACAACAAACACATCAAAAATAAAAGGGCAAAATTGGGTTAGGGGAAGTATGATCACATGATCTAGAACCCCTGTTATCCTGATTGCTACCTACATTAACTCTCAAGCTATGGTCTCAAATCAAATTTAGTTCTCCCTTAGAGAAATGAATAATAAATGTGCATAATAGATGTAATAATTAAATTTCACCTAGGCCCTTCCTTGATCAAGCATGAAAATCTATGTGTGATGTAGAATGTTGAGTTATAATATTGACAATTTTTTAAATTATGTAATATGTTAAAGTAGTAAGTGATAGATATAAAATGTCTTGTGAAGTCCTTTATATAGAATACTCTTTATTTTGAATTTAGGAGATTTATTTGCATTATCCAACGTCAAAAAGGATTAAAAAAACTTAAGGGAGGGGCTAAGAAGGGTTTAAGACTTCTTGAGTGAAGAGAAATGACCATTAGGACTCAAAATGTAAAAGGATAAGAGCACCAAAAATGAGACACCCTAAGGTATAACACTATATTCCAATCCTAGTGATCCTATCTTATAATTTTAGGACCTATGGGGATATGATTGGCTTGGAAAATAGAGTCTGGCAAAGCTAGAATGACCATCGATAAGGCTATGATGATTGGTAATGAGCAAAAAGGTGACTCAAGTATGAAACAAGACCAAGATAAGTAAAACAAAAGACATGGATAATGTGAATAAATCTAATATTCTCTATTCAAAGTTTCATATGAAAATGAATATGAAAATACATGCTATGTGTGGTTGCTTGACTAATTTAGGGTGTATACATAGAGCAAACTCATTGAGCTAAGATAACACCTCTTTCTCTTAGACTAGTTTTTGAACTACCTCAACTAGCACTTCATCTCTCTTATTTATACCTTTCTAGAATAATTTCCATGATGTAAATACATAATATGTAACTACCTTCTTACTCTTGAATGGGTATAAGAGAGGGTGGTTTCACAAGGGAGTGTATGACATAGTTAGGGTCATTGACATAGGAGAATATCCATGATGAGAAATATTCATGCTCTTCAATTTAATGGTCTTTAATGATTTGTTTGACTCTTGATAGAGGTGAGTTTTAACAAGGAGGGCTAAGGGGATGGGTTTGAGCATAAATAGGAGTAGTAGTAGTTAATTGGGGTCTAGAGTTAGCTTCGCTCATTCTTAAGAATAATTGATAGTCATTTTCTTTTCTGGCTTGGTCTTGCTTAACCAAACACTCTTCCTAAAACCTCATCTCTTGATCTTGAACAAAATCTTAGTGTTCAATATTTTCTTTCTACATATAACATTCTTATATCCTATCAACCTCTCTTAATTATTTTTCAATATCAAGCCTTATCTCCCTAAGACTCTTTTTTGGTTGATTAGAGAGAGACAAACTCTGACAAGGCTGATACATTGAATATTGAGAGCCACTTAGGGAGAAGATATAAACATTACTACTATGATATTAAGGATGTGAAGTTATAAAATAAGCATAGTGATCAAAATATGGTTGATGGTACATACCATATAATGATGACTAGGTACTTGGGCTACCTAAACTAGCTAATAACTACTTAGAGTCACCATTGACATTTGTACATATGCCTCTAAAGGTTGATTAGATGAAGAGAATATCAAAACTCTTCACTCAGTGAATAACATTGTCCTAATAGGCATGTCAAAAACTATTGTAGACAAAGTTTTCACCCTTGGAGAGGGTTCTTTAGGCTCCCTCCAACTAAGATACATAATGGAAATAACCTTAGGTTATGGGTATCCTATAGTGAGGTTGAACCTCTAGAGAAGGTTGGTTTCCTCTTGATGGATCACCTAAATTAATTTTTTGGCTTTAAAAGGGTTATCAAAGAGGGAATACGCTTATTAAGGAAGATAAAAAGGTGATGCACCAAATTTAAATGAGACACCCACATAAGCTTGAAACCAACACTAGATCAACATAAGATAATGTCTACTCACATAATCTCATAAACTAGATAATTATAGATGTATTTCATGAACTAGGCTCACTAAGAAATCAAATAAGCAAAGAGGAATTATAAGACTCACACCAAGCATCCATTGATGGTAATAAGAACACAAATTCAGACCTTTAAATATATTTTAAAAAAACCTTAAAAGAGGTAAGGAAGAAGGATAATGGACATGGAATAATATCCTTCACAAGGCCATCATACACAAACTTATTAAACACTAGTCAAAGGAAAGAGACAAGTAAAATTATATTATTACTTCAAGAGGTAGTTCTTATAAATTTTGATAGGGTTTGGCCTTGTCAAATGAGAGTCTCTTACTCTTCAAAAATTAGAGAGTTCTTTTGAGAGTACCAAAATTAGAGAGAGAATCTCAATGAGTATATTTTTTGTAAAATGGGGAATAAAATGGGAGATATAGGAGAAAGGGGAAGAGAGAGAGAAGGATCATGTCATCAAAAATCCATTAATGAGCTACCACCACCCATCAATGCTCAACCATATTTTGATCCAATCAGGACTAATCCTTTATTATCAAGCTAAATTTCATTTGTTCCAATAGTATTTAATCCCTATCATTGGTTGAGAAGCACATTAAAAAACAAGAATTTATTTGGAATGTTGAGTCATGATCCATCAAGAATGAGAAATTTTTAAATCCCCTTAAAAATCATTGAATGCTCTAACTACACTCTCTAATCCCCAAATCTCCTCATTGAAACTCTATGCCATCTTCCACATGGCTTCATTATAAGGACAAAATCCTCATATCTTTAGACTTGATAGAGCCATGACTATGCCCATTTTCAATGGCTATAAGTACATGTTTGTTGAGGATATGACTATGTCAAAAGATGAGACACTCCTCCACAATCACACATCTACCCTGACTTCAAATTCTTAGTATAGGTCTTAATATACATGAAAACTAATCCCATTTTTTGGTTTTTATATCAATGAAGATCCACTAGGTGCTTGATCTCATCCCAATATATAGTTACCAACCTTTGACCTATATTAGGACCTAAAGGCCTATTTTACCTTTACTAAGCTTTAATGGTGATGTTTGATTCTAAAATATCCATTTTAGTATAACTTGGATCATATCTGATGTTTGTTATATGTGTTCACCTACTTGGGTCTACAAGATATTTTGATCTAATGTGTCTACTTATGTGGCATCCTTTTAGGCTGGTTATTTCCTTTTAAAACCTGACTATTATAATATTGGACACATGTCCTCATCATGTGTCTTTCAGATATTTTATTAAATTTATTTTATTAATTTTTTTAAGTCTCCTAGATTTGACCTTCATCACCATCCATCGATATTTTATCCACTCTCGATATCATGACACCTAAAAACCATGCATGCTTTTTGTGGACCCATATATTAGTTCATATTATTGAATGCGATTATGCCACATGAGGACATTGCATTTAATTAGAGTTTATTGACTAATTGACCTTATGTGTATTGTTGATCTCCTTGGCATTATTAAACATGTGCCATCTATATTTGATCTACTTTATCAAATTTTCACCATTTTCACCATGATCGTGACACTTATCATCATCACATTTTCCTTAGGATCCTTTGACTTGTTGACTTTGAGCTCATCATTAATATTGATTTGTACAATTGAACACACTCTATTGATCTATCTAGTCCCATTGACTTTATTGATCTCCCACATCCTATTGATCTTGACTTGGGCACCTGAGATCTTGCCACTTGGTAGCCCCATGTTTGACCTTGGGATCCTTTGAAATGTTTGAATTTAAATGGCTAATTCTCATGGTTAGAAATTGACATCCCTGCACAAGTTTCACTCTATTAGTTTGACTTTGAAAACTTATATATTGATATAGATAACTCATCAAGACACCAAATTTTTAGAGGATGATCTTGGCATTAAATACATCATTCTCATGTAATTTTCAATTTTAGTTTATTTCCTAGGTACACTCATGAAATGCACAACTAAGTTGATCTGTTCATTTTTACATGACATGCCATGATGGTTTGGCTCATTTTAGTCATAAAATTCACACTTTAATATTACTTAAAGTGTTTCAATAATATTTTAGTGATAAGTTACCATCATGAAGTTTTTCTATGCCTTATACTATTGGATCATTCTTCAACCAAGACTCTACTCAGCTTCTCCCTCCATATCTAGGTAAAGTTTTATATGTTGGCCAAATTTGGCCAATATTTAATGGGATCATGACCATGATGTGAGTAAACTATTATAAATATCATTACATTTCTATTTAATGTTCAATATTCAAATATTTTTATTTATTATGGTATAATGGTTTGTTTCATGTTTCAACAAAATATCATATGAGTATTTACAATAGAATTGTAAAGGATATTTTTAGAATATGTGATTAATACTTTTAAAGGTCATAAATAATGTTAGGGTTGTGCTTAAATACTATTAGTAAATTTATTTAATATTGTATAAAAATACATATATATACACATAGTCTATTTTATTATGGTATACTTGTAAAAAAAAAAGTATGAAAACTAATTTAAGATATTTATCTTTTTTGGTTATATTCATGGCAAAACTAGATTTATTTTATACATAGTTCATATTTAGTTTTTATCATAATCTTAAGTTGTGAATTTTTAAGGGATATAAAATGATTAAATTTATTGTGTTTGGATGATTTGATTTTATATAAGTTACATTCCAATTCTATAGTAATTACTTGTATGTATTGAGATTTATTATGTGGATTGAGCTAGTTATCACCACTAGTTAATGGAAGTATTGTGGAGGAAATTAAATTGTAAATTATCATTTTATTGTTTCTTAAGTATATATAAAAAAAAATTATATGATTTAATATTTAAGTATATAAATAGATGTAATCCTAGAAGTTGAGTTAGACTTCGTAGATTGAAAAAGGTTAAAATCCCTTTATGTGATATTATTTTGTGTCAAGAATTCATTTAAACTACAATTAATTTTGTATACATTTATAGCTCTAGATAGGTTTTTTCACTCTAATGCTTGGTAAATATGGCATGAATATTAAAACACTATTTTTAATTAAGTTATGGTTATTAAGTTTAAATTAAGTTATGAATATGCAATCAACATAAGGCTAGATGTATAATTGATTAATTATTTAATGTATATTTATTATGTTTCAATTATTTTTAATGTATCAAATTGAGTTTAGACATATAATTGTAATTAAAATTTCAATATGTGAATTATTATATGATGAGGTATTATAGATATCATAGGCATGTGGATATAAAGTAAATTTGTACAATAATTTTTTTACAATTATGTGTGATTGAATAATTTAATTTTTAATTTGAGTAATAATAATCATGTGTTTATTTTATTTAAAAGGGGATAATTAAAGGCACAATTTTTTAATTATATTATTATATTTATTGTATTGACTTGTACTACATGTGATTAGTATTTTTATCTCACCTGATATGGGTTTATTTCAATGAAATTTGTACAACTCTATAAATGAGGTTTTAAATTGATTAAAAGGATGGAATTTTCCATGAATTGGTAAAGTCAGTCATTCCATATGAGGAATAAGTGGGAATGAGACATATATCCATAATATACATAGTATAGTTATCTAAAAATGTAATGTTGTATTTATTAGAATTAAGTATATAGGGAATAAATACATTAATTTCTCTCTATACTATGGTTACTTATGGGATCCACTTAACATTTTGAACATTCATTTGTAAAGATATAATCTAATTCTATACTCTAAAATTATTAATTAGAACTTTTTAAAGGTCACTATATGCAAACATAATAGTTTAGATATATAAACTATGTGTTTAACATCTAGTTTTGATAATTTCACTGTGTTGTTACTCTCCTAGTAAATGTTTTTATGAAATAGATATTTTCCTATTAGAAAAAAATATATAAAAATTAATAACCTAATAAATAGTTCATTTATCCTTAAGTGAGGATATTTTAATCACCAAAAATCTAAGTTTGTTAAAAAAATAGTGTGGATTTGAAAGGTTCTTTCACTTGGTATTAGAGTCAAGTTTAAACACTAGGGAACTCTATCAAAAATCTAATTATTTATTTTGTGATCACCAAGAATGGTGAGGAAATGTTGGAAGAATATTTTTTAGAGAGTAAAAAATAGGTATTTTGCGTTAATAGTATTAAGGATAAGATGTCCCTCCTCTATTTGTAGGGTAGGTTCCATTTATTGAAAATAAGGAAAAGAGTGAAATTCAAAAAACTATATATTTACAATTATACACATTCAAAATTATTTTGTAGGGATTTATTTTATGAATAGAAAGGATTGTATAAAAGAGAAGAAAATGAACAAGATAAACATTAAGAATGTAGATAAATAGAGAATAGAGATAAAAAGTATATATAATTAAATAAACATATATTTCAATAGCTTAATATACTATAAGTATAAAATAGCATGAACAATTTAACATTGAATATTTTAGTATGAAGTAACTACAAACATTGAATAAAATTTAAACATAATAAAAATAATCATTCATCAAAAATATAAAATATGTAAAATAATATTAAGCAATATTGTATTAATCTCTACAAAATAATACAAAATTTTCCTTTTCTTTCTTCTCAAAAATTTATGTATCATCAAAAAGTATTGATTACAATGAGAATTTTTGGATTTATATATTGGGAGGTGAGTGGCAAATTCAAACTTATTGTAACTACTTTATTTTTTTTAAATGGTTTCTATTTCCTCATTTAATTTTGAAATTATTTCATAAAGTGAAAATGCTTTACAATGAATTTATGAAAAAGTTATATATATATATATATATATATATATATATATATATAGAGAGAGAGAGAGAGAGAGAGAGAGAGGAGAAGAAGCAAAAATTGTCTAATGAGTTGGTTATTTTGAAGTAACCATTTTATGTTGATCCTCAACTTGTGTTGATTTCAATAGAATGCTCTAAATATTTGGAATATAGCACCAATTACTTTTTGTTTTGTAATGATTGTATTTGATAATTTATTTATTTATTCAAGAAATCATTATTTCATTCATCTCCTCATTCTTCATGAATAAGTTAGGAATATTTTTGTTACATTCAGTGAGAGCCCCATAGATATCAATAAATTTGTCCATGGTCTCTAAAATTAAGTTATCTACATAAAATATTTGTTCCTTAACCATATTTTAAGATTAATCTTTCATTTTTATTGATAAAATGGTTCAGTATCATAGTTATTCATTAGTTTAAAATGAATAGCCTAGATCTCTACACAAATCTTAATTATGAGTTCATCACAAAAAAATATACTTTCCCAAATAATTTTGGGATTCTTAAAAAACATTGAGTTTGTATTATATGATCTAAAATAAAATGAATGGCATATGTTCATCCACCTTTATTAATACTTGTTCATAAGTGAGAATGTTCTCATTAGAATGTTCTATATCTTCCAAATCATTTATTATATTCTTCATCATTCTACTTTTTTCAATTTTTTATTTTTTATTTTTTTTGAAATGCTAGTTTTATCTTATTATGTAAGTCCATATGTTATTATTTCATCAAAAAAATTTAGGCCATTGATAGTAGGTTTCTTGACCCAATTTCCAATCACTCTTCAATTATTATTATATTTATGAAAGTTGGAAAGAACATTCATGTTAATATCATCCATGGGAAAATATTATATAAGTGAGGCTATTGGCATAATATATTGGTTCAAAAAAAAATCTATGTCAAAAGTGTTCATACTTATTCCTCAAGTTATTATTTGGTTTTTGTCCCCAACCCTATTAATTCTATAGTTACTTGAAAAATATTAATATCTTATTTATGTCTAGATTCTTTAATGTGGGTTATACTAAAGTTTTAATATATAAGGGTAATTTCATATTTATATTTATTATGGGATTGTAAATTATAAAAAAATATGCAATTTAAGGCTTAGATACCAATCTCGACATTTTTTTCCTTTTTAAGTGGTTAGATTTGAAATAGGTTAGCCATTGCACCAAAATAAAGATCAATAAACTTCAAACAATTATTATTATAATTTATTGTCATATTTTGAAATTAAGGAAAATATGAAATTCATGAAGTAAAAAAACTTGGGTATATTATGCTTTAAAAAACCTAACCAAAGAAAGATATTGTAAAGAGGAAATTATGGGGCCTCTTGTAAGAGCAAGTTAGTATGGGGCTAGAGGAGGAGAAGTGGGAGATGAAAATGGATGAGGAGGTTCAACATGAGAAGGATATGGATAATGGGATGGATATGGAATGGAGACATGAGTATATGGAGGAGGCTATGTAAGATTAATGGAAGAATTAATAGATAATTGTATAGAAACAACAAGAGATACAAGAGGTAATTAAGTCCAAGGAAGAGCCCAGAGGAACCTACATTGGAATTGTATGAGATAAAAAATGTGTTTTCATTATAAAAACAAAATATTTTATGGGTTATTGTGTCAAAACCAAATCAAAAGTGATGAATTTTTAAATAAGGAAGGATATGCTTACTTTGAGGATGGAGCCTCACATGAATAAATTAAGGAGTTATATGCCTCTTGATGAAACATTTTAGAGGTATTTTTTACTAATGTCAGTACATTTTTGTTATATAAATTTAATAATATTAGGATATTCATCATTTCATCTACTTATTTCTTTACATTTATAAGGGATTTCTTATATAGTGTTATATTTCTAAGTAAAAGAGGCTACTTTTGATTGTTGTTTGTTTTTAGAATATCAAACACCCTTTGAAATTCCTATAGATATGTATTCAATAAATTTATTCTTGAACCAAGATATTTATATTAAAAAAATGGTGTTCTCATTCAAATTAAAATATTATATGATTTACCGGTCAATAAGTGGAAGAGGTATAGGATAAACTTTATAAAAAATAAGATTGATCATGTATGATTCATCATCTACAATCCCTTGATTTACCCAGTCTAATCTCAATGATTTAATTTATTCAAGGGTCATCCTTGAATAATGTACTTTTTTGAATTAAAATTTACCCTCATAATCTTCCTATTAGTATTCAATTTATGGAATATGTAAGTAATCAGAACTAAGTTTGATATTTTTATTCAAAAACTCTTACTATTAGAGGGTAATATTTTTATATGAAAATTTATTTGGAATTAAATAGCATATTTTTTACTATTGGATGTATCCCAAGATTATTTCAAAAAATAATAACTTAGGAAAATAGGAAATTAAATTCCCCCTATGTGTTTCTCATTACATTTTTTTGAACCTTGCTTAATTTTATGTAAATCTCAATGACAATGTTTTTATCACTTGCATATATCAAATATTTATATAGGAGATCTAATAACCCTCCAACTCTGATATATATGAATCTATAAATTTTGATGAAATAACTTCCATACTTATTTATGAGGGTAACAATTTCATTTGAGATTCATGTAGTTGTGTTTCCTTCCAGAGTCCTCATAACCAACATAGAGAAAACATGATTCACTCTTTTGAAATAGTTATTACCTTGTTCATGAGTGAGATATGAAAATTCATCATATATTATATTTTATGGGAAGTCTTGTCCTTCCACATTTAGTCCTAACCATTTTCTCAAATCAAAGATGAAGTCATATAAAATGATTGGATTGACTCAAGTCCTATAAAATGATCATGAATATTGGCACTCATTAGCTCACCCTAGTCAATGAATGATTTTACAACACAAAAAATATTGATGTAGAGACACATCCATTAAGATAAAAACTAAGTGTTAGAATTTTCCATAACTCTATTTATTAGAGTTATGACATCGAATAATGCTTATTACAATTCACCTTTGGTTAAGACCTTAAGAATATCTGATGGTCCTATTTTTTTCTTATTAAGCCATGATTTTTTATTATTTTAAAGCATTTATCATTTTTTTCCTTCCAATATTTCAATTTAATATTTATATTTATGTCTACTATTCATTTATTAGTGAGGATTCCAAATGTTGCATTAATTATTTGGTTATTAATATTGGATATTAATAAGCATCAATATATTTTATCTGCCTCTTCTCTATGTCATAATACTTGACACAAGTCATGAAAAATAAAGACATATGATGTATGTGTGAAACATAATTTCATGTGAAAACCTAGTGTCAAAAATGTACTGATCTATTGCAATTTCATTTCCATATGCCATCCTCTCCTAAAATTATTTAATATCTACATGTTTTATCTTAGAGTTTGTGATTTCATAAATATGTGACTCAAGGATGGAAAGTGGTTCATAGACTATCTATTTTAATTTAATTTTGGTAAATTAGGATATTCCCAAGGTAATATTAGCTAGCAATGTTAAAATTTGGATGGCAATATCAATGGGAAAGAATTGTTTGTGTGCTTAAGAGGTCTGGGTCATAGTGGTCATAAAAGTGCTTAAAATTATTTATAAAACCTTATGAGGACTTTATTTTACTAAAATAGATATCTTAGATACCTACATAACCTCAAAAACATGAAATTCATATATTCACAAGATAAAATATGAAATCCAATGGGTGAGGTTAGAATTCACTCAAGGGATGAAATCCCAAAGGGTGACAAGATGGGATGGGATAAAAATGATGAAAAATGGAAAACAATCTGGGTTAAATTTTCTTGTTAAAACTGAGTGAAATGAACAAAACTGAGTGGAAGGGATAAGCAAAATATTTTTTAACCTTTGAAGGAGTGACATCATAATGCCTTGAACACAAATCTTAAATATTGAATTCTATAATGTTACTAGTTGTATAAGCAGAATAATTCAAAGTTTTAATGTAAAATGTCACTTCAAACTTTATTTTATAATTTTCTAACATATCTTTACTTTTTCATAAATTCAATTCTAGTACAAATCAATATTTTAGGATACTAATGCCTCTTATTAAACATTATACTATTAGGTTTCTCAATATTTTTGGGTTATCAAAAAATTATCAGTATTAACTAAGTCTTCATGAACTTTAGGTTTTATTTGGATCTTGGATAATTTGGTTATCTAATGAAACTTCAATTGATTTCTCAAAATCCATAAAATACCATGACTCAATCAATGATTGAAATAGACTATTGAATTTTTTAAAGATTTAAAGCTATATAAATCAATGAAGTATTCAATATTTTACTGAGTATAAATAATGAAACTTTCTCAATTCAACTTGATCTACATATTGGTGTCAAAATTGGGAGGTTTTAAAGAGATCAACTTTGATGACAACAATTGGGTCTAATTAGAGACTTGATCCATAAGGGTTAACAAAGAACTTTGAAATTTATGGTTTCAAAAACAAGTAATTTATTCATTCATAAATTGGGTAAAATGGTTATTTGATACAAATATTATGTAATAAGTAAGATTATAATGTCCTATAACCTTTTAAAAAATATCAACCTCCAAAAAATAATATTTTGAAAGAATAAAAATTAGCACTAAGGAAGCTTAGGGAGAATAAGGATATCATTATTGTAAGGACCCTCATGAGAAAATAATGTGGTACTAAACTAATGGTTATATTCCCTTGGTGGTGTTAAATTTGAAGGTAAGAGTATCATGCACATGGTAAATTTTACTTTAGCAATGCTTAAATTATTATGTTATGTTGCAATTGAAATTACATATACATTAAGGTGATATATGAATATTACTTCATGACCATGTGAATTACTTGGTAAGATATTTTTTTAGTTTAAGTAAATGATCTATCATGATATGATTGCAAGATTTAGATATTATGATAATGTATTTCATGGTGTAATAAGTGTGCAATAATATGTCATTGTCAATGAAGGAACAAGGACTACATTAGGCATAGTTTCATCATGTGTGATCCTACCTCTAACCATATATTTTCTTAACCTTGTCTGGTCCTAGTTGGATGCCTTTTTTACCATTTAAATTTTCATTTAAAACTTGAAATGTCATAGTGGTGGTAATATCTATTAGGTTGGTCAAACCACCTTTGTGATTATCATCTTTAATTCATGAGATGAATT